>JAVQJS010030347.1:0-10716 GCA_036024795.1 Galaxias rostratus
TATGTTCTGCTTAATCCCTACTGAGTCTAGAAGGGACACGAACGCTGTCCTCAGCGGGTCTTGTAAGTTATCAAAATGAATATTGAAGTCACCAACAATTAATGCTTTATCTACCGAAAAGGCGTGTTGAATTGAGAAACATCTAATAACGCCGATTAGAAAAGTTGTGTTTAAAAAAAAAAAAAAAGTATAACTTTAATTCAGAACTTCATTGCATAGCCAAAATTTGGCCAATCCAATTTGTTTATTAATTAGCTCATTTAAAAAACTAAAAAACGACAGTCTGGTATTATTAATCTACATCCATGTATAAAGTGCCAAAATCATCAGACTATTAATATATTTGATCTACTTTTTAGTCTACTGCACTAACTCCAAATTTTAGAACAATATATTCTAATTAATTTTTTAGAAAATAGCAAAAAGCTGATGGTTTTTTACATTCAAATCACAAAACATATTATTTTTTATTTGAAGTGATGGCAACTATGTTACTAACATTTTATAAAAAAGGTAGCATACCTGTCACCATATTCACCATTAGTTGTGAAATTGCCTAAATAACTGCTCAGTATTTCAAAAAACTTTTGTGTAATTTTAAGTGAAGTAAAGCATTTTTCAACAAAATAATTTTTGGGTCTCTACAAATTATTTTAGTTCGCTCACTTGTATAGTCTAATGAAAACAACATGCCAGGTGAGTTTTCATTATATAATGCTGCCATTTTCTATTACTCTCGACTACAACGTCATAGTCGAACATTTTTACTAAAGTGACGTGGGGTTGTAGAGATTTGAACTAATAAACATGGCGGGAAATGCCTCTATGGCGGGAAAAAAACGCGTGTTCATAAACTAAAGCAAAAGCAGCGTATTACAGGGGCGCTGTGGAGCTTTTTGTTACAGCAAATATACGCAATTGGAAAGAAACTCCCTTTAATAATACGCTTATACAAAATCTTAATTATTTGTATATATTTATTTGGAAATTATAGATTACAGCAGGTATTTAGCCTATGGTGAAATATGTAAATTAACTTTAAAACAAACAATTATTGTAATGTCATGACCTACATTTTTTAATGATTCTTTATGATCAAAATCCAAGATTACAAGATTAGACTGGAAACGTGCTCATTTACGTTACTCATTTACTTGCATCAGTGGTACCCGGACCGCTGGCGAAGTGAAAGGGGGAGGTAGACAAAGCAACAGAGAACACGGGAAATTAAAAAGGGGGTATTGGTTATAATAGCTAAATTGCCTCGAGGTGCTATGACGTGTTGGACAAACCTAAAAGCTTAATATAATTCAAAGGAAATTATGATTAAGATGTTTATGAAGTTACGTATTTTAGCGTAATTTGTGTTCGCATTGTATGTATGGTCAATTGAACTACTTCTAATATACCTAACGTCTTCTAGAGGATTTTTTATTTTGCTAAAAGAAGACGGTTCTCACCAACGAAGTCTTGAGGCGTGGAAAGTGCGTTAGTTGACCGTCATCCGGCCTGCTGTGCTGTGAAGCCGGGAGCTGGGGTTTGAAGGAGCACAGGACACGCTATGGCGGTAAACTTGGACAAGGAAGCTTATTACCGCCGAATCAAGCGCCTATATGGCAACTGGAAGGTAAAAAATATGGTGTAAAATTTAAAAATGCAAGATTTCTACATTCTATTTACTCAAAAATATATAAACAGGGTCTGGGAGATGCTTGCTACTAGCCGCGGTTTTTGACGTGCTTGCTGACTTTGTTGTCTGCATGATAATGTGTGCTACTGATTTTCCACCATTACACAGTACCACCGCGGAAGGCCTCTGCGAATAACAACGTGTAACCACCACTAACCATCATCACACATTCTTTTAAGAAAAGTGATGGTTTGCATAATTTTTTTTGTCTTAATATGGTTAACAACAAGTTAACGTAACTCGTTTGCTGATATAGTAAATCACGTTATCTCTGCAACAGAAAATGTACACCATTTAGTTTCCAGCATTAGCTAACTAGCCTCGCTGTTCATGCAATCCCACACATCAGGTAGCAGTTTTGCTAACAGTAGCACTTTCTTTAAGCATCATCGTATGAAATCACGACCAACATTTTGAATTACACAACGTTTTCTGCAAATTAGTTGCATCACACAACCAGAATGTCGCTACCGAACCCGTGAGCTTGATGTGTGCCTTCTTTCACTTTATTTGCTAGCAATTTCTTTTGTAGCTAGATGGCTAAGCAATCATTGGCCAGCACTGAGTGGAATGGAAACGAACGTTACAGCTAGTGCTACATGCTCAAACCAGAGCAGCGCATGAGGAGTGAATTTATTAGTTGTTTTCACTTAATTTCTAATATGGCTCTAGTCGACAAGCTGCTATTGGCAGTCAATACCTGTCACATGTTGTTCAAAATCTACTAAAGCTACCGTTGTATACTTGTGTACTATGGTGCATGTGAACGAACATCTCCATGTTTTTCCTTTTGGTTTCTCACAGAAAGGAGAAGATGAGTTTGGCAAAGTGGATGCCATGGTGGTGTCAGTTGGAGTGGATGAGGAAATTGTGTATGCCAAATCGACAGCCCTACAGGTAGGAAGTATAATCTAAAAGACATGGCTTTCTACACACCGTAATTAAAGGGCACAAGCAAGTTAATCGCATTCTATTGAGCAAATGGTTCCCGAAAGATTGGGGACACATTAATACAAGAACAACTTGTATATGTGTTGCGTTAAACCTTCCTTCTTTTTGGCCGACAGACCTGGCTCTTTGGCTATGAGTTGACAGACACCATCATGGTTTTCTGCGAATCCAAGATCATTTTCCTGGCCAGCAAGAAGAAAGTGGAGTTTCTCAAGCAGGTTGCCATCACCAAGGGCAATGAGAACGCAGTCGGCTTGCCCCCCATTACTCTGCTCGTCAGGGATAAGGTATGAACAACAGGATCTGGCCGCCTGGATGAAGTGTAATGGCCACCGGGTCTTGCATCCTTCGATTGTTTAGGTCACTTGTCCTATCTAGTTGTTAGTAAGTTTGGCCTGACATTGATTCAGATTTTTGTAACAGATTAGATTTTTTATGGACATTTTTTTTCTCATCTGGTGGAATCCGATTTATTACCGCTCCGTTCTCAATCATGCTTAAGTCAAGCTTTTTTTTTAATCTTACTTTCTCTCTCTCTCTCTCTCTCTCTCTCTCTCTCTCTCTCTCTCTCTCTCTCTCTCTCTCTCTCTCATTATTACTACTACTATTCCCAGAATGAGAGCAACAAGGCCAATTTTGAGAAGATGATGGAGGCCATCAGGGGTAGCAAAGAGGGCAAGACAGTGGGAGTGTTCATCAAAGACAAGTTCCCCGGCGAGTACATGAAGAGCTGGAACGACATGATCACGGCCGAGGGCCTGGAGAAGGTGGGGCAGGGGCAGACCTCGTGAGGCCGTGTCGTTAAAACCCCAGCCATGTCTAGTTTGGTCAAGTCAAATCAACCGCCATCTTCTCTCTTATTTCCCTCCTCTTTTCCCTCGACTTCACGTCCCTCCCATCGCTGGTGCCCTCTCTCCTGGTCCCTGCTTTCCTGGCTCATCACTCTGTCCTGCTTCCCATCCTCTCCTGCCCCCCCTCTTGCTGCTGGTTCGCCCCTGTCTCCTGTTCCTCCCTATCCTCTCCCACTCTGCAGGTGGACGTCAGTGCTGTTGTGGCCTACACCATGGCGGTAAAGGAGGACGGCGAGATGGCCCTGATGAAGAAGGCTGCGGCCGTCACCAGCGAGGTCTACTCCAAGTTCTTCAAGGAGAGGGTCATGGAGATTGTGGACGCCGACGAGGTAAGTCTAAGGAAAGTGTGTCGAGCCGACACTGCGTTCATCCCCGTATTTTAGGACTGGTGAGGCTTGTGTTAGGGGAATAAGGGAGAACAAGTGGTGTATTTGGGAAATGTCATCAAATGAATGGAAGCATTGTGTCCCTGCATGTAAATGTTTCAGTCTACGAGTCTACTTGCCGACGTGGCTGTCTCATGCCAATATCCCGTCAAGAACGTTACGTCTCGGTGTTTTGTTTTCCCGATATCACATGCTATATTTTTGCCTGTATAGTTCTGTAATCCGTTGTTTTTGTCCCGTTTACGCTTCCCAGAAAGTGCGGCACAGCAAGCTGGCCGAGTCGGTGGAGAAGGCCATCGAGGAGAAGAAGTACCTGGGGGGAGTGGACCCGGCCACCGTTGAGATGTGCTACCCCCCCATCATCCAGAGCGGGGGCCAGTACAGCCTCAAGTTCAGCGTCGTCAGGTCAGGAGCCGGGCACCTCGCCACAGAGGCCGCGTCGCAATGTCTGGGTCGGAATTCTGGAAGGGGGGGGGGGGGGTGTTGATTTGGAACTGGCCTCATGTTGCGTCAAACTCGATGACGAGTCGAGCTTGAAAAGCTGTGCGTTTCACACTTATTCCCGTTCTCTTATCTAAACACCCCCTTGCAGCTCCTGGTAATCGTACTGCATTAAGATTCAGGAAGGTAGTAGAGTTCCTGTCTCTCACAGGTATTTATTTAAGGGTGTGGCTGTATAATGTCTAGTCTACTGGAAATTCACAGAAGAAGTGATCCGCCCCCTGCTTAACAGGATACAGTTTTAAAGATGAAAATGCCTGTCTCTCACATCCAATTTGTCCCTCTCTGCGTGACAGTGATAAGAACCACATGCATTTTGGGGCCATCACCTGTGCCATGGGCATCCGCTACAAGTCCTACTGCTCCAACCTGGTGCGCACACTAATGGTGGACCCCACCCAGGAGATGCAGGACAACTACAACTTCCTGCTGCAGGTGGAGGAGGAGCTACTGAAGGAACTCAAACACGGTGTGTGTGTGTGTGCGTGCGTGCGTGCGTGCGTGCGTACGTGCGCGCGTCGAACGTCTAAGGTGCACCGACGGTGACTCGCATGCTTAAACCACACAACTGTTTGCGTGGGAGAGAGTGACAATGAGAGAAGGAGGTTCGATAAGCGTCTTTGAAAAATGTGTCATTCATTCTGTATTGGGTCTGTGCAGGCGCTAAGATCTGCGACGCGTACAATGCGGTGTTGGACTACGTCAAGAAAGAGAAGCCCGACCTTGTAGCCAAGTTCACAAAAAACCTTGGGTGAGACACTCCACCCACGAACCATTTCTTCATCACACTGCAATGCCTGTGTTGGCTCCCACAATAACGTCTCTCATGCACGCACGCGGATCCTAAGCCTCTGGTTGTTGTGGTGCGTCCCCTGTGTCGGCCCAGGTTCGCCATGGGGATCGAGTTCCGAGAAGGCTCCCTGGTGCTGAACAGTAAAAACCAGTACAAACTCAAGAGAGGTGAGCGGCTTGGGGAGTCTGGTCCTGGTTGCAGTTAAAGCGTTATCATTTTAAGGATGTCACTTAGTGTTGTGTGTGGTGTTTGTGTGTGGTCGGTCTGGTCTGAAGGCATGGTGCTGAGCGTCAGCCTGGGCTTCGCCGACCTCGTCAACAAGGAAGGCAAGAAAGAGGAGCAGAAGAAGTACGCCCTGTTTATCGGCGACACAGTCCAGATCAACGAGGTACAAACCACACCTTCAGCCTGCTTTGGTTTGTAATGCATACCTGACGCATTGTTCGGATGGGATTTAACAAGAGATCTCGTTTATGATTGATGGCTTTTGTGGTATGCTGTGGAAGTCAAGTGACGTGTCTTAAAAAGGGTGTGTGTTTGTGTCAGTCAGAAACACACACACACGCACACACACGTTGTGTTAACATATTTCACGTGTGTGTGTGTGCGCGTGTGTGCGCGTGTGCGTGTGTGCGTGTGTGTGTGTGTGTGTGTGCGTGTGTGTCCGGTTCATAGGAGGACCCTGCCACAGTGCTCACGCCGGTCAAGAAAAAGATCAAGAACGTGGGGATCTTTCTAAAGGTACGCAAAGCTGGCCTGTCGACCTTCTTGTCTTACAACACTTTGGAGATTTGTATTACAACACTGGAGACTGGAGATTCTGATGCAGAAATGTCCCGTTCAGAACGACGACGAGGAGGACGAGGAGGAAGACGCAGACGATGCCGAGGAGCTGCTGGGGAAGGGGGCGCGGGGAGCAGCGCTGCTTACTGACAGGACGAGGGTAAGAGCGGGTGGGATCGCGGTGAAAGATGTTTACCTCCTTTGACCGCCTGAGATTGTGAGCTCATCCGACCGTCTCGCCTTCCCATCGGCCAGAACGAGATGACGGCAGAGGAGAAGAGGCGTGCCCACCAAAAGGAGCTGGCCAATCAGGTGAACGAGGGGGCCAAGCGACGCCTGACAGAGCAGAAGGGAGAGCAACAGATTCAGAAGTGAGTGGTGGATGGATGGTGTGGAGGAGCTGTTTCAAACAGTCACATAGAGGGGAAACACGACACTTCTTTTCGTCATGATGAACTTCATAAATTGTATGATATTAAGGTACTTAGTCAGTAGAGAAACACCGAGGAGGGGTCCCTTGCGATGGGAAGGAATGGAAAATGCTTTATTGTCCCAGAGAGAAGTTGCATATTTGAGCGTTCAGCATTTAATTCTTGAATGGCATAAAGCAGTGGTTCTTAATCTGGGTTCGATCAAACTCCACGGGTTTGGAGAGTCAGTCTCAGGGTTTTGGGAGATGGTCAAGGCACACTGTGCGTGTCCGTTCCCCACAAAAGGTTTGGTGAATGTAACTTGCGGAGTTCAGTACCGTGGTCAAGGCTGAGAACCACTAGATTAGAGGCAGTTTGTATGGGTGATTTTGGTGACCCCTATGTTTTGCTTAGTATAATTATTTTTCATTCATTGTCATAAAGAAGACATGCGGAATGCCCGTGGTCACTATCGCTAGCATGATAAAAAAACTGAATTTCAAGCGTTGGGCAGCATCTTCCTGATGTAGTTACCATGTAGCGAGTTGTCACAGTTTTGCAGGAGATCCTGCACAGTGGCAGACAGTTAGTGTTGCATGTTGGGACTTGAGAACTCATCTGAACTGGGATTTTTTTTAATTCTTCCATTGACATTACAATGTATGTTTTCTGAGGAAATATATTAATAATCCGTTAATATATTAAAGTTGCATATAGTGGAATGAATGAATAAATAAATAAGTAAATAAATACAATTTCTGAGGTTTTTTGTTGTTGTCGTTCCAAACTGCCTCTCTTGCGTTTGTGTTTCTGAAGATCTCCCCCGTTGCTTTGTCCTCCCCCAGGGCCAGGAAGTCCAACGTGTCCTACAAGAACTCGTCCCAGATGCCCAAGGAGAAGGACATCCGCGACATGAAGATCTTCATCGACAAGAAGTACGAGACTGTGGTCATGCCCGTGTTTGGCATCGCCACCCCCTTCCACATTGCCACCATCAAGGTCAGTGATCAATTCACAAAATACAAAGGGGTGAGGGAAAAGCAAACGTTTATGAAACTTGGTGTCCATCCTTTGCTGTCGAAACAGCATCCCCTGCCTTAAACGTATACGCAGTACTGTATACTTAGTAAATGTGAAACACACTCTTTGAATGTACCCTTTTTTTATTTGTAATTTTATTTAAAAAAACAACAACCTCTGTCCTCGATGAACCCTGTAGAACATCAGCATGTCCGTGGAAGGCGACTACACGTACCTGAGAATAAACTTCTACGTGCCGGGCAGCTCGCTCGGCCGCCACGAGGGCAACATCTTCCCCAACCCCGACGCCACGTTCGTCAAAGAAATGTAAGGGGCCTGTGTGTTTTCACGCCTTGTTTGATTCCTCCATTTCAGTGGAAATGCTTGCTGTTGTTATTCTGTGTATGTTTTGCTAGTTGAGCGTTGTGAGAAAATAGATAAAGTATTATTTCGTTTTTTGTAGGGTGTGGGATGTGGGCAGACTGGCACGTTTCACTTTGGACTCCTCCGTTTATTGAATTTGTCTCCCTCTCCTTTGTTCTCCAGTACGTACAGAGCGTCGAACCTGAAGGCGCTGGGCGACCCCTCGGTGCCCTCCACCAACCTGCAGAACGCGTTCCGCATCATCAAGGAGGTGCAGAAGCGCTACAAGATGCGGGAGGCCGAGGAGAAGGAGAAGGAGGGCATCGTCAAGCAGGACTCGCTAGTCATCAACCTGAACCGCAGCAACCCCAAGCTGAAGGACCTGTACATCCGGCCCAACATCACCCAAAAGAGGATGCAGGGCTCCCTGGAGGCTCACACTAACGGTGAGGCGGCGGGGGGGGGGCAAGGGACGGGAATGACGGAGGGGAATCTAGGAGAGGGATGGAGAGACGGGTTGCGGTGGAGTTAATGAGGGAAGGGAGAGAGACAGAAGAGCAGGGCTTGAAATGAGCACCCCCCCTCCATACAGAGGAAACGGTTTCCAATAGAATGAAGGGGAGAGTGGTATGGCTGGCAAAGGGATGGAGAGGAAAAGGGTAAGGGACGAGGGATTGAGTGACGCCACAAAGGGGTTTTCATAAGAAACTAGAATGGAGTGAGAGGTGTGTGGGGGGGACTTTGGGATGCGGTGAAACAATTGCGGTCTCATAAGGAGACAAGGCCATGCATGGATGGAGGTGTGTGCATCCGTCAGTAACATAAGTCTGAACGTGGACTTCACTAAAGGGGCCTAACTCTCCGCTCCCCCAGGCTTCCGTTTCACGTCGGTGCGCGGCGACAAGGTGGACATCCTCTACAACAACATCAAGCACGCCATCTTCCAGCCCTGCGACGGAGAGATGATCATCGTACTGCACTTCCACCTCAAGGTTTGTACCGCTGCGTGTTTCTGTGCATTGACACATGGTACAGTGTATTACAACACATGTATTCCGTATTTTACTTATATATATATATATATATCACACTTTTATCAAGTGTAGCCAATTGAGTATATGAAACTATCAGAAAATTATTGTCAAATCCTACATTTTATTTACTGTAGCACGTTCAGTACAAGTCATGCTATGCGTGACGTTTCTTCTGGTTTCACCACCCCGGATTTCTAAAACTTCCCGGTCCCCCCTCTCTCTTCCCAGAACGCCATCATGTTCGGCAAGAAGCGCCACACGGACGTGCAGTTCTACACGGAGGTGGGCGAGATCACCACGGACCTGGGCAAGCATCAGCACATGCACGACCGCGACGACCTGTACGCCGAGCAGATGGAGCGCGAGATGAGGCACAAGCTCAAGTCGGCCTTCAAGAACTTCATCGAGAAGGTGGAGACGCTCACCAAGGAGGAGCTGGAGTTTGAAGTACCCTTCAGGGACCTAGGGTGAGGAGGGGGGCGGGAGGTGGGATGGGGGGGGGGGTCTTTGTTTATGTATGGTTTTATGTGGGGGGGCGGGCAGCCCTGGAAGAGATATGGAGGATGCGAGGGGAATATGTGGTAGCTACCTGTCAAGTTTATTGTGTTACGTGTGTAACAAATGTCAGTCACAGCCCTGAGGTTTTTTACCTAGATCCGTTCTTTTTGTTTCAGGTTTCAGGGCGCCCCCTACAGGAGCACCTGTCTCCTACAGCCCACTTCCAGTTCCCTGGTCAGCACCACAGAGTGGGTGAGTGCCTGCTACATACTGTGCATACACCACTGCTTGTGTCAAACCAGTATGGTTTCTGTATTGGACACTATTTTCAATACACGAAACTCTCTGTTTGGAATATTTGTTGATACAATGTTTGAATACTTTTGTTGGTAGTGCCTCGTCTACTTTCGCACGCCATACATCACTGTTTGCTTTAACGTCCTCCATCTCGCTCTCCGTCTCGCTCTCTCCACCTTTCGGCTCAGCCGCCGTTTGTGGTGACGCTGGACGAGGTGGAGCTGGTCCACTTTGAGCGCGTGCAGTTCCACCTGAAGAACTTTGACGTGGTCGTTGTGTACAAGGACTACAGCAAGAAGGTGACCATGATCAACGCCGTGCCCGTCAACTCCCTGGACCCCATCAAAGAGTGGCTCAAGTAAGGCGCTCGCCACGGACACACACACACAACCCAGCACAGCTTAAGAATCGTGACAATAAAGATTGATTAGGAGACCGTGCAAGTTAGGCTCTCGCTACAACACTTAATCATTGAAGCAAATAAAGACTCGCTCTCAGAAAATACTTAGTGGCGTATTTTGATGAGTACGAAGAGACGACCGTCAATCTTTCTTGTGACCGAAAGGTAACGGCTTTTACTATTTTCTCATCCGCAGCTCGTGCGACATCAAGTACACGGAGGGGGTGCAGTCGCTGAACTGGACCAAGATCATGAAGACCATAGGGGACGACCCCGAGGGCTTTTTCGAGCAGGGTGGCTGGTCCTTCCTGGACCCAGAGAGCGAGGTAACCCTCATCCCGTCCAGGTGCCTGTTCTACACCGCCTTCCCAGTGTGACCGGTGCTGTGTTGGGTTTATAAACACGCTCTGCTCCAGGTGCCTGTTAAACGCCACGTTCCCAGTGTGACTGGTGCTGTGTTGGGTCTATGAACCCGCTCTAGTCCAGGTGCCTGTTAAACGCCACGTTCCCAGTGTGACTGGTGCTGTGTTGGGTTGATGAACCGGCTCTGGTTCAGGTGCCTGTTAAACGCCACCTTCCCAGTGTGACTGGTGCTGTGTTGGGTCTATGAACCGGCTCTGCTCCAGGTGCCTGTTAAACGCCACGTTCCCAGTGTGACTGGTGCTGTGTTGGGTCTATGAACCGGCTCTAGTCCAGGTGCCTGTTAAACGCCACGTTCCCAGTGTGACTGGTGCTGTGT
>JAVQJS010030350.1:0-10541 GCA_036024795.1 Galaxias rostratus
CACACACACACACACACACACACACACACACACACACACACACACACACACACACACACACACACACACAAACATGCACACACACTCTCTCTCTGCATCTCCTCCCGACGCCCTTCAGAGTGACAGCACGTTGTGATGCGGAGTGGCGTCTGCCCATCAGACTGACAGACACGCAGTGACAGCCTGGCCTGAGCACTGCAGACACAGGGAGGAAAACACGAGAGCTCACAATCCTCCGCGCCACATCTCCAGGCGCAGGGCATCAGCCATACTGCAGCTTAGCACCATCCCTGTGCTATAGCGCTCCGCTGCTGTGTCATCCAAACATCAGGAGAAGGCTTCCAGTAGGTCAAAGCTAGTCTCCATGCCAGAACATACCACACAATGACGTGTTGACGTAGAACCAGCAAGGCGCTGACCAGAGATATTGTTATTACAGTGGCCTTCTTCCATCATTATAACTCTAAGCTAAGGTAATGGCAGTCCAGTACAGTAGGTTTCTGGTGTCACGAGTGAGACCAACTACGTTGGCCGTGTTCTATATGATAGACACTTCATTACAGGATTGTCAGGGAGACCTCACGTCACAAAAGTGGCGGCGTTGCTACTTGTGATGAGTTTGACGGAAACATAATTGAATGGAAAATAGGAGTGTACGCTGTCTATTCTGTCTGAGAAACCCTCGTGTCTCCTTCCCTGTGCGGGCAGCCCAGTGCGGAGGACCCGCAGCGTTGAACCGCAGCCAGTGTTCATCACCCCAACTGTCAGAAGTCCCTCTGCACACGGAACGGCTTAGCGGGGTTAGAGAGAATGAAGGAAGCCTGAGAGCATTAGTGGCTTTTGCTCACAGAACAGAGGGATGAAGGGGAAGGCAGGGGAGATAGGGGGACCGAGCGGGCGAGAGGCGGGAGGACGAGGGGCGGGAGAGCGAGGTCGACGAACCCTGCAGCTGCGGGAGCCCGTTTGACAATCACTTCTGTGTCGTCGGCTCCGCACGCAGGCCGGTGAGCAACAGATGTAGTGGCGGCGTAGCTCCAACGCCAAAGCAGGTCATCACCGATGCGAGAGAGTGGCCACAGATCTTTCCTGACTCCTCGCCTGGTGTAAGGAGTGGGGGAGCAACCACAGCCTTCCCATTCACAAACCCTTCCCGTTCCAGAACATTGTGATGTAATGCAACGTGGCGTAGAGAGGAACAAAATGTGCAGGTTGGCCGGTGGAGGTTACGTAACGTTATGGCGACATGGCACTAGGCTTGTAGCATGTTGAGTGAAACGCGGGCAGACTCCATGTGGGATCGTGAGCGAAATGTCACACATCTGTTAACCGGTGTGCCAGAGCACGCCAAAGGAATTCACTGAGCTCTGCAGCAGCACCTCCACCGATGCTGGCCGTGTGGACGGCCAGGCTAGAGGGAATGATAAGACAGTGGGAGGCTTGTATGTGTCTTCCAAAAGGCTGCTCTCTAGGATGGCTGCTGTGTTTGACAGCAGGGCAGGAAAGCTGGGAGCAGCATCATTACAATCATGCCGCCATCCCTCCAACAAAGACATGCTCTCCTCACAGCAGCCAGTCAACCACAACCACCACGCAAGCACCTAGGGCCCGGCAACTACACGCCATAAATGACAAGGCTGTTCATTCTGTACAATTCATGCTTATGAGCACACACGCAAACTCACCCATACCCAGACACAGCACATTTGTCAGTTTGTCATGACATAATTCTGTCAAAAATATAATAAATAGCCATCTTGAGGTCAGCTTTGATTTATAGTGTGTGTGTGTGTGTGTGTGTGTGTGAGAGAAGGAGAGAGAGAGAGAGGGAAGGAAGCAGGCCATACTCTAAGCAATCAAACGTTTTCCAGTCAATCCCATGAGTTTGCAAATGTGGCAGCGCGCACCACTCTAAAGGCTCTCACTCTAGGTGCGTGAGTGTGTGTTTGGAATGTGCGTGCGTTGTGTGCAGGAGGGGGCAGGGAGTCACGGCAACACAGGCATGGAGATGAGAGGCTGGTTGCCGTGGAAACCTCCGGCTGAGAGCTCGGCGACTCGTGGAGGAAGGGAGTAAAGCAGAGACAGGGGTGTAAGAGAATGAAAGCAAGACAGTGAGCACCAGGGCAGTAACCCTAAGGGCAAAGAGACGGAGGGAAAAAGAAAGAGAGGTGGATTGGGGGACAGAAAACAAATCGAGATGAGAGCAAGAAGAAGTAAAGCCAAACAGAGAAAGAAGGCAGGTTGACCAATGCTGACGTGTAAGTGTGTAAGTGGTGTGTGTGTGTGTGTGTCTGTGTGTGTGTGTGTAACTGTGTGTCTGAGCATGTAGGTGTTTGTGTGTGTGTTTGGGGAGATGGGGGGATGGTTGGGGTGTATGTCACTCACAGGGCACTGTGCGGAGGTAGAGGTTGTCTCTGATGATCTGCTGGTGGTCGTGGTCTACAGAGCCTTTCGAGAAGCGAAGGTTGAGGTAGTGCCGCAGATCCTTATCAACCACTCCCCCTACACACACACAGAACGGGGATATATGTTAGAACGTACACATTATCTTCCACTTATACCTTTTACCATGTAAACAGATCCATCAGAACAAGCGTGCACATGCACTTAACCAGGGTGGCAATCCTTGCATGATATTATATAAAAATGCTATATGTCACTCTATTATCATCAGAGGTAGATTACAGTGATCATATTACAGGTGACAAACCTAACACACACACACACACCCACACGCACACACGTGACACACTCACTCATCACAGTAATTGTGCACTTTAGTAGTCCCCTTTGGCCTTGGGGCTAAATATGCAATGTCAGCAAGTTGCGTTTGGACTATATGAAGGAAGATAAGAGGACGGAAGCCAAAACTGTCTCATTAAAGCACAGGCATCATTACTCTATGTTACACAAATACCAAATATATACACCAAGCCTAAAGCCACAAACAAGAGACTCTATTAAAACAAGTACTGGAAACCCACCACTTTAGAGCCAAGCACTACCATATCATTGTCCCCTATGGCAACCCTTCCCCCTCCTCCTTCTGCTAGCAGGCTGAAGGACCCTACAACTTACTCCTCAAGAATTAAAAAAACACACTGGCTGTAGCTAGTATATAACCGGGCTTAAACCATACACGCAATACATTTTGTGTCTGGGACTTAACAGTCAAACATGCAACCTGCTCTCATGCATGTTCTTAAGAGAGCAGGCCTTTCTTCATGCAGGTTGTCGGTTGATGAAAACCGTAAAAAAAATAACCTCATTGTCCCACGTACACACGTAGAGAGCGACACAGGCATTGACGCTGACAGCGGTCGCTTGCTCTTTTGTGAGCCCCATAATGACTGTCCTCAGGAGCAACATCTTATGTAAATCCGTCTGACACCATTTTAGCTAGGCTACGTGTGGAGCACTCCTGTGGATTCCAGCACACGGGCAGACAGTCACCAGCCGAGAGCGGAGCTGGCGCTGGCTGGAGGAGAGCAGGACCAGACGACGAGGGGAGACAGTGGGGGAGAGCCTGATTAACATGATGAGGAGGCTGCCGCACCGTTCTAATCAGTGTGTGCAGACAGAGAGGAAAAAAAGAAACTCATGCACCGCAGCTGACAAACAACCCAGAACACACTGTCGTTGATTGCAAGAAACAAAATTGAGATCGACAACACACACCAGACACAGGCACACGCGCGTGCACACACACATACACGCGCACACACACATACATTCATGTGATTTTCAACTTACACATACAAAGGCGCACACACACACAAACACACAAACACACACAGACACACACACACAAACACACACTCACATATATACAGACAAACACAAACAAAATCTAAATATAGTCCAAGCACCTCATCTGGCCCAGATGCTGAGAGTGTTACATGAAGCTCTTTTCCACAGGTATGCATCCACAGAGAGCCTGTCCTCCCAGGCGTCCTCTAGCCCTATGCCCAGCCACTATGCATCCATCCCTGGCTTGGTCAGCCAATACATCCAACCGTCGCGTCTGGTTGTCTACCAATGCCCCAGTTTACAACAGATTCCAACTGGAGCTAATTTAATCCCAGAAATGTTGATGGAGACGGAGGAAGGGATTGATAAACGGCGAGTGATGGAGAGACAACGACCGTCGGGAGACAACGAAAGAAAACGGAATCTGCCACAGCAAAGCCGGGATCCAGCCAATCTGGCTGCTGATTGGTCGGGCATCTTACACAGTCCTGCAGCAACCTCTGTCTGCCGTTGAGTTTATTGCACTGTCTGTGTGAGTGTGTGAATGAGTGTGTGAGAAAGAGAGAGAGAGAGAGAGAGAGAGAGAGAGAGAGAGAGAGAGAGAGAGAGAGAGAGAGCGAGAGAGAGAGAGAGAGAGAGAGAGAGAGAGAGAGAGAGTCCAGATGCTCCCTGACAGTCCTAAAAGACAGTTGCTCACTCGCTCACACCAGATGCTTTGGCTGATTGACCTTGTGCAAACGTCACTAATGAGACATAAACAGGGTCCCACACAGCAGCCGCCCACCAACACACATTACACACACACACCCACACACACACACACGTGCAGGGAACAGCGATGACTTAACCACAGCAGCTGCTCCAGCTGCATTATAGCGGGGACGCCTTGAGCGCAAACCTGGGAGAAATGTGGTCTAAAAACCACACAAACACAATGTAGAACAATGTTCATTGACCGTGCTGCTCACTTCTTACAGGCTAGGCAGAAGAAGCACAGGTAAGATACTCTCTATTTCAAATGTGCACACACCCAAAAGGTAAACAATTAACTCAATGAACATAAAGTGGGGAAATTAGATTGTTCAATTTCTTATGGTTTGTATGATTTCGTATTACGCTTTCACCAATTAGGCATATACATGATTACCCTTCATCACATTCTTAGATAAGAAACAAAACACACAACTTGGAGAACCCCATACAGGTCTCTGCTTTATAGATGGCAACGCAATAGGAAAATAAATGGCATCTTCAAGCCATAAGAGGTCCTTTCCTAAGCAAAATATTAATTAACATAGATATTTTTTTTCATAATCACGCTGGTCTGACCAGACAAAGAGGATGAGGAGACAAATGTAGCATTCAACAGGAGCCATTGAGCTAGAAATGAAGGAAGGGTATAATGAGGTCTGGCATCCTCGGGAGATGAGTAAAGCGCAGCCGCGCCACATTGATTCTCTCCGAGTTCCTCCGCTCTCAAAGTTCATGAGCTGTTCTCTGAGCACACAGCTCCGCAGCCGACGCCCCCAGAGGCCGGCGCGCTCTCTCACAGATAGATTCAACCGGAGAAAGACACACATTCTCATACGCAGGCACGCACGCATGCACGCTCACAAACACACTTACGCAAACGTACACAGGAACACAGAACCCAAAATAAAGCCGGGGCATAGTAACAAGGCGCAGATTGCAAGCAAATCCCCGAAACATTTTAGACAGATACAGTGATACCTCAGGGTCAATAAAGTGAAGCGCACCCAATGCGATCTCTACAACAAACTAACAAAACCTGACCTATCTGAACCTATCTCTTTCACACACACGCACAAATATACAGTGCTCACACCTAAAGAACCACACTCTCCTTCCCTATAGAGGCTATTTTCTCAAAACTTCAAGGCCCTTGAGTGCTCTATGTACACTGTCTTACTGAGGGGTTCAAATCTACCACTGAGGCTGCAGTAGGGGGCTCTGGGGAAAGCAGAGTTGAAATGGTGCCTAGCTGGTTGTCATGGCGAAGAAAACTCTAAGCAGAGGAAAGAGAGAGACGTTCTGATCAATAAGTTCTCCTCACAGCTGGTCCTCCCTCCCACAAGGTCATACATACAGCAGATGAGAGTTACTACATGCACAAGACATTACATTTTTTATGTGGTTTGCCTCTTGTTTTGGTCTGTATATCTGTATAACGCTTTATATACTATTTACTCCCATGGAATTGTTTCCTTTTGCCTTTCCTCCTTCCACTCCAGCCACGTTGTTTGCAGGACTCTCCTCTGTCCACTCCCTGCGGTCCACTTCCCCTCCTTCAGTCCCCCCTCTACAGCTATATTTTCGTTGCCTCTTCTTTCCGGCACACACCCTCCCTCCAATGAGCAGAGCTCTCCAGTGGTTTCATTTGCTGCTGGCCTGAGCTGACCTGTTCTGCCTTTTTCTACCTTTACAGACCCAATTAGACTCGGACAGGCCTGGTCGGTTTCAGAAGGAATGTGTTTCTAAGAGAGTAAGTGTGTACGTGTGTGTGTATGTGTGTGCGGCTTAATGAAAATTGTGTTCAGATGCTTAGGCGGGGAAAGTTGTTCATAAATAACATCCCTTTCTGAGTTGCACATTAGTGTTAATGACAGAGGGATACAGCTCCATCATTAATGGTGAATGAAACTGGCTCCCCGCTAAAGGTCTCCATATTGATTAGCCCCAGCATCAGACTATTCTGAGCCATGAAGTTCCTTACACTCTATTTCTCTTCTATTGTAATACAAGGCCACAAGGCCACTAGGGCGTACGCACACACACACACACACACACGCACGCACGCACGCACGCACGCACACACACACACGCACACACGCGTGCACACACACACACACACTCATTTAATGTGAGTGTCAATGCTAAACTGAAACGTGTATGACACACAGGACATCCCAAGGTGAATGAAAGGTATCTGAGGCCAAGGATTCCAGCCAAACTGTGCCTGCCTCTCCAGGCCTCTGAATGTCCTATGAGTACGGCAAATAAATGACTTCCCCAACCGCACACCATCATCACAGCTCAAGGTTGATGAGATAAATATTGATGGGAAGGGGATTGTGTGTGTGCGTGGTTGTGTGAATGCCAAAGGGATGCTTGGGAGTGTGTGGCTGCGGGTATCGGTCTCTGTTTTTAATTGAGGGTACGGAGGTGCTTTCACTCCTGATTACGCTCCTCGTTTCCAGCACTTTCAGTCATTCTAAAGAGGAAGTAGAGGGAGGCATCTTAATGATCGAAAGCACAGAATGGATGGAAGAAACGGGTAGACGAATGTGAAAGCACGGATGGAAAGTCTTGGGGGAACAAAAGGACAGGAGATCAAGTGAACGATGAAACAGGAGACGTAAGAAAACAAGCAAAATAATATAGAAAGACAAAGAGACATGGTGCAAGAATTATTCTGACCGAGGTTAAAGGTCACAGAGGTTCGCAAGTGGTCGATATTCTAAAGGCTTAACACAAGCAGAGATCCACCTCAGGTCAATACTGCCAGAGGCTATAAGACATACTGATAGTGGAAGGAGGAGGGAGAGAGAAATAGAAGGAGGAGAGACGGAGAAGGAGGGTGAATGAGGAAGAGGGGAGAATGTGAACAAGGAGGGAGAAGATTCTATCCAAGGGAAGAACTTCACTTTTGATGATTCAGATGAGAATTTACAAAAATAGAATAAACTCACCTAACAACAAAATCACACTCATCACACACCAAAGTGTGAAAAAACTAGAGCAGTTTCTAATCTACTAATTATTTAGTAGCTTCCAACTGGACAAAGAAGACATTTCAGTACCATGGAGAGTGACCACTATCACTTTAACTGTTATTGTTTTAGGGATGCATTGATATCAGCAAATGGTGACCTTGTTGACTGCCATCGCAAATAGGCCAAAAAATATATATAATATTATATTTAGGAAGACACCATCCTAATGGTTCCACACAGCACCAAATCTCCGCCCTATATGGGGTTCTATTAGAACCATGTCTATGCTCCAAGCGGTTCTATTTGGCGTGGTATGAGATAAATGACCCCCTATCAAATCTAATTTATTTGTATAGACCATTTCATGCACAGACAATTAAATTTGCTTTACACAAGGCAAGCACACAAATACGAGGAATAAATAAAAGACTTAAGAATAAATAGGAGAAATACATTTGCAAAGGAACAGTTCAGCCAAATTCAATTGACAACAGTCGTGAATTAAACTAGATTGAAAAGTAGTCAGGCTTAGAGCAAGTCTCAGATCTTCTGGAAGTTGATTCCAGCAATTTGTTTCATAGTAACTGCTTCACTTCAAATGCTGCTTCACCTTTTTAAGTTTTAACTCTGGGAAAAATTAAGAGACATGTTCCAGGTGACCTGAGAGGTCTAGAAGTATTAACAGGTAGAATTTCAGAGAATTTGTGTAATAATTGATCCTGTAGTAAATGATGCTATTCACATGGAATAACTAGCACACTAGCTGGAAGTAGATTGAAATAAACTGCAATCCCATTTTTTAAAACAATATCCAGGTCTCCCCTCAGTTCCTCATCCTCAGCCAATCACTTAGGTAGAAAACACATACTGCAAAAGGAAAAACTGTGCCCTCCAAAACAAACGTAAGTGAAGGTAAATAGGGCAGTCTAGGTTAGAGAATCGAACACTTTTAAGTCTGAGGAGGCTTGCTGCGCTCCACCTCAAACCATGGCACTCGCCCAGGGTATTGATATCAGGCATAGATTCCACCTCTGGCACATGGAGAGGGAGAGAACCTTACTGATATTCATTCACCACCTTCCTCTCAGTCCAACAGTAGCAGCTTCCAATATCCCAGTTTTTATAATCCCTCTCATTCAGATCTGAACCCCACAGAGGAGCTATCAGATTAGTGCTGCTGGCTAATCTAACCGTATGTGAATAGAAGCCATCCCCCTGCCTCCTGTGCCGCAGGGCCCGTTTGAATAAACCCTTGTGATACTGCGCAGATTGGAGCCACAAAGATGAAACCGAACATACCACTATGCCATGGCGATGCTATTGTCTCGACGCACAACTGGATCTCTCGCTGTGACACAAATAAAAGATTGTTTGTCGAACTTCATGTTGTAACTGGTGGGTGTGTTTGTGCTTGCTTGTTTGTGTTTGTATGTGTGCATTTGTGTGTATGGGTGTTGGGGAGGGAGGGATGGTAAGAACAAGTAAGGCAGGGAGGGAGGGATAGAGAGAGGTAGAGGGTCATGGAGAGGTGAGCTACAGACACCCAGCTGATACAAGGACACACCTGGCCTGTCAGTGGCCGGGCATTGTGGCTCAGAGGACCTAAGAAACTTTTAAATGTTAAATAAAGTATTAGACGCGCGCGTGCACACACGCACATGCACACAAGCGCACAAACGCACAAATGCACGTGCACACACACACACACACACACACACACACACACACATACACAAACACACATACACACACACACAAACACACACACACAAACACACACACACACATACACACACACACAAACACACACACACAAGCATGTGCTGACATTCACACGGACTGCTTTAAAGAGCAGCTGTGATGTGGCAGATGTCCTCACTGTCTCTCGTAGGTGAGAGAGGGGGATGACTTTGGTCTGGGGGGTGGCCCCAATGACCTCTTCAACCCGCGGGCTGTCTGAAGCCCAGCGACAGAGAGACGCATGGGGTCCAGCGCAGCATTTACCTTAAAGCTCACAAACAGCATGACGCAATTTGACACACGTATATTCACACCTACCCTCTTCCTGCATCTTCACACGATTAATGTATGCACGCATAATGTCTCTCTGTCTCTCTCTCTCTCTCTCTCTCTCTCTCTCTCTCCATAAAAACACACAGACACACATGCAGAGTATGAATAATCATAAGAGTATGGTGTTTCATCTCAGCCACATGAAGGTTTTAAATAGCAACATCCTTGTCCTGTTAAATATGCTTGCTCTCTCTCTCTCGGCGCAAGGACCAAAACACTGTATTATACAGTCAGATTGCCATGGTGATCCGTCACTAAAAGGCTGGGGCGTGTTGTTCTTGGGGGGAAACAACAGCTCAGAGATCCTGAGTCATTTTCCTGACTAATGAAGATGACGGTGACTCTGTTGTGGACCAAAGATTCATAGTCGAATAAGTAGACCACCCGGAAATTACTTTCTGCTAAACGACCCTTTACTTACCCGAGCATTATGAGAATTCAAGCTTTTACGTTACCCTGACGATGGGTTTTACCTTTGTAATATTTGTTTTATGCGACATGCTTTGTTTTTTTTAATAAATCGTTCCAGTTGCATTTCTATAAATAGAAATCTCCACTCTACACTGTACCTGCATGGCCTTGATTTCAGACAAAAAAACACTTATACACACGCCCGTACACACATTGGGATTCACAAGAAGACACACCACCAGATGCATGCATGCAGGGTATCTGCTCATGGTGAGAACCGAGGACAGTGACCTAATTTAATTAAATGGGACAGCCACTTGGCCATTGGCTGAGGTTGAGTACGATACTCAGAACCCAGCTCCAGCAACTTCTATTACAGCCTCCACAGAATGGACTCAACACTTTTCGGCCAGTTAGTAACACAAACAAAAAAAGTCAGGATGCCGGGTCGTTCAAGCTTCAAAGTTCAAAGTGTTTTATTTGTCAAATGCACAGTATAATACAGGATCATTCTGAGCAAAGAAATTCTTATGACGAGGCAGGCAACAACTACGTAGAACAGAGCCAAAATATCCA
>JAVQJS010030358.1:0-10504 GCA_036024795.1 Galaxias rostratus
CCTAAAGTCATATTTTAGTTGGACAATTTTGTTTGATTATATATTACCCTTCTTTGAACTACCCAAAAGCAGTGCTTCTTTTGCTGTCTCTTGCTCAGTACAGCATACCAAAGCAACTATATGAACACTTGAAAAAATTTTGTACGTTGTTTTTATATATATATAAAAAAAGCTTCCACCAGCTTCTGTGCTAGTGCTACTCGTGTAAAATGTTAATCTGGAGCCCTGAAATTGGAGATTGCCGTGTGGAGCAATGGGAACAGAGTTTATTGAGCAGTCACACGTGAGTCTCCCATTCACGTGTCACCTCTAAAACCGTGCGCCTCGCCCGTGAAATGCCCGCACGATAAAGTGAAAGCCTATATCAATCAGTGCATGTTGTTTCCATGTTAGATTTACTGCTGTAGAGCAGAGAGATTGATCGTGCTTGCGCCAGCCTGTTTGAAGGGGATAATAAAGTGTAATTTATGTGTCAATGATAGCTTCGTTTAGGTGGTTGCACAGTAACTCAATAAAATTAGGTAGCGTAACCTAATCTTTGCAACAAAAAATTGCATGTCCTACATTTTACATCTTGTACAGGTGACAAAATATCTAAACTCCAAGGAACATGTAGCCTATATTGTCTTCAATTTGTTTTTAGAAAACGCATGTACCCAGTGTATATGTTTGTGTGTGTGTGCACGCGATGGGCTGCAGTGCTGAGTAAGTGCCGATGCCTGCCAGTCCCATGAGGTGGTAGTGGTGGTGTACTGCAGCTTTTCTCCACTCCTCTGTGCATGTGAAGAGGGATGCACGTGTTCCTGACTCGCCTATATAGTATTATTAGCACCCTCTCCGCAGCCAAAAAGACTTTACGCTTTCCACAATTTATCTGCTTGCAATAGAGCGCACACTCCTGTTCTAGAAAATACGCTTGCTCAACCAAGTGTCCACGAATAGACACACACACACACACACACACACACACACACACACACACACACACACACACACACACTACCTTTTGACAAAACCTAAACTATAAATATGCCTTCACTAGCAGTGTAAAGGTCCCTTGCATCTTTCAAGTTTGTACCACCCCCCTCACCCCACCCCCTAGCACCTGGCCCTTACTCACCACCCTTGGCTCCCTGCTGCAGTGTGGAATTTTCCAACTAGAGCGAGCACTGCAGTGTCTCAGCACGAGCGAAAGAATAAGGGTAAAGCGAAAGAGAGAGAGAGAGAGCGGTACAGGGTAGCAGCTACCTGATACATACACGTACATCAGACTGCAACAATACTCTTAACAGCTCCTCTCTCCTCACACACAGTGGACGGTCACAGATGGAAAAGGTAAGGAGAAAAGACGAAAGCCACTCTGCCCTAGAGTGTCACCTTGTCATTGTGGCATTGGTAGATGCGCCAATAGGACTAGATCCACTATTTGGCCACGGTATCGTTTCATGGTATTAATTGGGTTGGGGGATTAAAAACACAATATATTGTACAGTATAGAGAGCAGTACTTCAAGGTATAATAATAAACATTCATCATGTTGACTTTTCATGCAACTTCCCGTCCTACATTATTTGATGAAAGAGTTTAAAGAGATGTGCGCTCTTGTCGGAATGTTCTCTGCAACCTTTACTAGACAAAGGTTGAGAGAGCCTACAGAACAAGACATTTCATTCATTCTTTCAGCTGTTGGACCAAGCCATTCTGCTGCTGTAACGTGCCTGGGAAATCAAAGCCTTAGTATTGACACAGAACGCAGGGGTGCAACTGTCTCTATAAATACCGTAGACATAGAGTAGAAGAGAGAAGGAATTCGGCTTTATGTGCTCTCTATGCTAGAGAAAGTGTTTAAAGATGTCAAAAATCAATAGAACTAAATATCATATCAGTAAACCAGACAGTTATCCCAAACAATTAATGACTTGAAAAGCTCTGGCGAATGAAAAGGCAAGTCTCTATGATGGTTAGTGAATCAAGCCATACGTATTTATACGGTCAGATTTTCATGTTTCCCACTCATTTGTGGGAGCAGGTAAATTAAGTCAAACAGCAGTGTTTTCATGCATGTGTCACACTGCGTGCAAGTGTGTGCGCGAGCGGGTATGGGCTGAGTGTGCATGCAATAGTGCCTGCTTTCGAAAATATGGTTTTACTGCAGCCAATGAGGACAAGCTGTGTAATGGCTCTTAAGGACAATTGTGTGCGTCTGTGAGCATAAGTGAGGGTGCTCAAAGGTGTCTGTCAGCAGCAGTGTGTCAGAGGATCCAGCAATGCTGTGCTAAGCAAACTGGGCACACCCTTAGCTGAGCACGACGCACCACAGACTCGTCATCACTAATCAAAATACTTCATCCACCCACAGAATTTGTGTTTGGTCATACCTCACCTACAGAAAAATAGCATTCAATCACTGGGCAATCGCTCATATTCTCACGAAAAGCTGACACTAGCATTAATACGCCAGCACATTCTGGAAAAAGACCACACACACTATTGGGCAGATTTTAATCCCACGAAAATACTTATCAGGCCAGTCAGCCTAAAAAAATACTATAATCTATTCAGGAAACACTCAATAAGAAAGGCGTATTTGGTGTTCTGAAATCGTTGTGCGCATTCCTTTTTTAATTCTACCTGTAAATCGTTTCAAGGACAACAGTTTCTGCATAGCTGCGCTGTCCCCAGTCAGCCGCTCAGGCCAGCCTGTAATACCACGTCCATAGAAGAGTGTTTGATGCCACGCCAAGGGGGCACACAGGGAGGGCCTTGGTAGGCACGAAGGGTTGCTTGATCAACACAGGGAGCAAAGAAAAGGTATCGGGCTCATTCTGGTAAAAAAAAAACCCACAAAAACACACACGCACGAAATCCCAGTCATGCCTTCTTTTCAGGGTCTAGGGGAAACCCCAGGGCCTGAGGATCCATCCCCACTGCCCCAAACAACAAGCATGGAGGGTGAGAAAGAACAACAAGAATCTCAGAAACCAAACGCAGGCTGACGTGGTGCAACTATCTAGATACCACACCTAGATCAAACGTGCACAGGTGCAGGGTACTTCTGTAGATAAAACCTCACTGCCATGTCACTCAATGTCCTAATTCCTAACATAGAAGCTACTACATGCTACAGGCACCCCTATGCCCTATTGAATAATACCACTAGCCACTTGTCACCTATAGACTGCTTGAGGAGAGTTTCAGCCTGTCTGATTCTGTGAGCTCTCTCGGTCCTCACCAGTTGTCGCATAATGGTGACCTGTGGCCCCGTCTCTCCACCTAGATCCCAGGGATTAGAGTGGCTTACAGGGAAGGCGACAGGGATGTGGGAAGCAGCAGACATTTGGCCAACTCTTCAGAGAATAGACCAGGGGAGAACAATGGGAACAACTGAATGAGGGCATGCCAGAGAGGCACTGGCTTACAGCCTATTACACACACTATTCAATATGAACATTATCCATCATACACTATGGGTGCATCAAATAGTAGAACCATGTCCCACATTAGGTTTCATGCTCACATAACAAGGCGGTAGGCATTTGTACATTTGAGCAAACACTGTGGGTTTCTATATCATACCACATATTAATGCAAATGTGATATAATGAAAAGACAGCTTGGGGACTTTTTGAGCATCTCCAAATATCCAACTTTTCTTGTCTGAGGGAAGCCACAGAAATCAAGGGGCCTGCTCACTTCAGTAATTTAAACAACCCCCTCCAGACCCAGGGGAATATAAGTGAGGAACTGAGAGGAAGGAACAGGAGCAACCCAGAAAATGTCCCGGTCGGAGGCCTGATTACACAAGGGAGGGTTGAGTGAACCGACAGGGAGGCGCTGCTAAAAACAGCTCACCCACTCAATAGCCAAGGAAGAAAGGGGCAAATTAAAGCCTGTGCCAGTGAAAAAGAGGACATGCTGACGTTAAAAGAGAACATTTAAATATAGCTAGCCAGAAGAGATTTAAAGAGTGTGAAAGATGTAGCCTACTTGCAGCTAGAGTACTTGGTTCAGACGATGCCTCTCTTCAGATCTATTCATTTATTTCAGAAACACCTCGCTAGCCTAATACAAAGCTGGCCTGGACCAACAAGACATCTAGGCCTCGGACATCCGGCTTGAACTGTAAAAAACAGTCTGACATGCATTGCTAAATTTCAGAATTAGCACGAGACTCATATGCTGTGAAACATTATTTCTCAGAATGGACTGGATTCTGCCCCTGCTACTTCTGAATCCACTAGAATATAATAGGAAGGAACTATACAGATGCAGACCGTACAAATTAGATAAATCACAGAAAATTCAAATCCAATGATGGTTCGCTAGTCAAACTGCACATTGTAAAGGTACAAAGAGGTCATCACAAGGTGGACAGGGTGCCTCGAACACTGGCCTCATGCAACCGACTCAACCCTTTTCTTAGCTCACTCTCTAGACCTTGCTGTCTAACAGCAATCTTTGCAGCTCCCACGGCTCTGGTTGCTGAAGTCTCTGCTCCTTCTCTTGCATAAGCTGGAGGTGATATTCAAGTGAGATATCTCACATCCTGTCAGCACCTCCCGAGCTCCACCAACGCAAGCCCCAGTCAGTTTCACACTCCAGTCATAGACATAATGATCAAACTGACTTCTTTCTAAAAACGAGTTACGTAATGTCAGTAGTAAAACACATACATGGTAAGTTTGTGTGTATGTGTGTGCAGGCTGGCGGTTGGGGTTTACAAGTACAGCCATTCTTCATCTACAGCGGGCTAGCGTGTCAGCACAGACCCTGCACCCCTGCAGGTTCTAGGCAAACACCATGAGCACACATCAGCATAACTACTTTGACACCAAGTCACTGGTTTCTTTCTAGGAAAAGGAATGTTTTCGGATTGGTTAGACCTGCATGATGATCTGAGTACTCTGAAGTTCAGAAGCCCAGCTGGTGCTAAATAAATGTTTTCTAAATATAAAGGCAATGGAAGCAATTCAAACCTGCGCAAAAATTTAAACATAAGTCAACAATGGTAACATAATTACATTGCAGACACAGTTTGTATCATTAAAATCACATCAACTGAATAAGAAACATTGATACGGAATCCACTATCCAACATAATGGTCACAATTCTTTCATCGTAAAGGCATTAGACTTTGGTGTTCTTTAAAGTATACTGATATGTATAGCAGCAGCTTGCCTGCTGGAAGAGAATTTCAGAATTGGTAACTACTAGGTTGCAGACAGGGCACACGGTTGGAGCAATCGCATAGGGCCTGAGTGAGCCCCAACTACTCTGACATACGGGTACACAGAAATTATTCATTTGTTTCGTATGGCTGACATACAAGCAGAGGGCCTATTAGCAAATTACCCGTTAACTTACCTTTTGTCCTCGAGTTTGCTTCGTTTATTTAGCATCACATCGGCCAATCTTAGTCGGCCTTATTCATTTACATTAGGTAATAACAATACTACAAAAAGCGTACGTAAGGAACCCAAACTAGCTAACTAACGTTAAATTAGTCAGCTGAGCTAGCAAGGTAGTTTGCTAACCACACATTTTGTTTGAGCATATATGTTCGCCACATACTGATGTAGTTGACATTTAAACTGTATCAGCCATCTATCGACTGTTGCAGGGATCATTACCAAAGTAGCAAAACAATTCAACTTCTTCTATAGGCTTGACAATATCAAATAGACAAATTAGCCCACAATGACCTTGCAAACTTCATTCAATCATTGGCTGAAAGCATTAAAATTGGCGTAATTCGATGACCTCGACCGATCAAATACACTTAATTAAGTATTGTTAAGTAATCTAATTAATTAATTAAGTTATTTATTATTTCTATAAGTTATCGCTAAATGTGCATATATTTTGGGGGGAATATTAAATAAATCTTAAGGCCTGTAAAATAGTAACCACTTTACTTTAAGCTGCATGGACCAATGACGTAATTTTGTCACAAAACATCGAATAAATATGTATCAAGTGCGGTAGTGTGGTGTGTAGTGGATGTAAATTGTGCTGCGGAGTTTCGGAACAATGCACTAAGCCAAGGAAAGGAATTAAATAAAAGGAAAAGGGGGCAGAGTACACAGGAAACATGATCTGTTTTCAAACCATGTTCAAACACGTGCCGATAAGGCCTCTAGAGAATGTGACAAAAGTATGCAAATATTTAGGACGGCTCCATGTATAATTATCACTCATAAGAAAGGGCACAGCTGATAGGACAAGGGTAACATCCACGTGACTAACTAACTTCACTTGGTCAATCTGTCTGTCAATGTCCATTAAACTCTTTCTAGTAATCACAAAGCTCTTTCTCTAACTTTCGTTGTCTTTCACAGTTAGCTTTTCTGTTTCTCCGATCCATAGCACTCTTGTCCCGGTATGAAGGAGTGATTAGATCTGTGTTAACATTGACCAGAGCCAGGGCACACACATCATTAGGCCTATATAAACATATAGAGGGTGAAAGCTGATGACGGCCTGCAGTCTCACTGAGACACGGAAGGCTCACCTGGTATTTACCTAACCCCGATGTCTATAGTTGCAGCATTCACACTGAGTAAAGGTCAGCTCTCAAAGACCTAAAAAAGTCAAAGGCAAAGATTGACACAGTAATCCTGCTGGACTTTCTGCAGGTGCCTGTTGTCTGAGAAAAACCATGAGTTAGCAATCCAAGTTTGGAGGTGTGTTTAAATGGGTACTGGGCCCGTGGTTTGGCCATGACTCATATGCCATTATAATCAGAGCACTCATTACTCACTCAAGTCACCTGTTCTCTGACTGGAAATCATTTAAAGTCACATGTTAGGTTTATGTGACCTGAGGGAGCACACAGTTACAAACCCACCGACCCCCACCCACCCACACACACACACACACCCACCCACACACACACACACGCACTCACACATTTACACACAAGACACCCCTAGTTTCATTTCCTCAGCTGACAGGCTACAGGATGCAGATGCTGGAACAACATCAACCTGAAATCAACACCTACTAAGGGCGGCCAGAGGTACCTTTGAACACTCAAAGCTCCGTCTCTTAAATATTCTGCTGCTAAAAACACAGCAAATTTCCGCATGTCATGCAAAGGCTTGATATCAACATCTTAATACCACAAGTCCCCGTGAGGGACACTTACTATTACTGCGACATGGCTTTCAGTGGATCACTTTACACCGGCAAACATCAACAACATGAAAGCCAGATGAAAAGATCACAGACAGAGAGAGATAGAGAGACAAAGGTCATTTAGGCCAACTACATGACAGAAGTAAAGCTTTGAACTGTCCCTTGATGCAGCTTCCTGCTAGCGGGTCTGCTACATTAAAGCACTTCTGTGTTTGCACTAATGCATTTTCGATTCTGTGACAGAGGAGATGGCAGAACAACAATGCCTAGTTGGAGTAGGATGTTATTTCAATACAATACACACTTGCATAGTGTGTCAGATTTTGAATGATAAAATATTAACAATCCTTGGGGAACAGAAGCACATGTTTGCCAAGCACAAAGATTACGCTATTCACAATTTATGTTTGGCGTTATTCTGTGCAGTGGATAGTAAATTTTGGCAAATGGTCTCAACATTGCAATGATTGGTTACCCCTGAAGAGTGATGTTGTCTGCATAATATTGGTTGGCAACAAGAACAAAAGCACTGGACTCCAGGTGTTCCACAAACACAACGTTCACTGCTGCTGTAGAACAAATACACAATTTGATATGTTGATTTGTTTGACCATTGACATTTGTTGAAACAAAGCACTGTTTAGTGCAGTTATGGAATGAAAAACTTGTAGCATTTCTGTATGTACTAAATTCATGTTAATATTCTTAAAACTTGTGCTAACTTGCCTTTTTAATGCTGCAATGGTAATGGTGATACAAAACGTTTTGGTAAGCTGTTGGAGCAAATTGGCTACTCCTTATAGGCCTTAATCACAGTTAATCATTGACTAAAATTACAAAAAGTTCTGTCTAGTCTGTTTTGGGAGTTTGTGTAATATGTATGCCTTGGATGGGTGCAATTCCCTCTTACAAAAAGAGAATATTTTTTCACTTGAGTAACACGACATTCTGTCCTCTGCAGCCCGCCAGGTCAATTATTGGAGGTTGATTGAAGTGGTGGAGATGATAATTGCCTTATTGCTTTATTGAATTGAATTGTGTTTAAGACTTAAAGAATGGAAATTCTAGAGG
This sequence comes from Galaxias rostratus, assembly GCA_036024795.1. NCBI lineage: Eukaryota > Metazoa > Chordata > Actinopteri > Galaxiiformes > Galaxiidae > Galaxias > Galaxias rostratus. Next base: position 8,210 of record JAVQJS010030358.1, read on the forward strand.
AAAGCCCTGTGAAAATTGAAACAGTAAGCCTTGTACACATTTTTTACAGGAAGTGATGCAGCAGATTTTCATGATTCAATAGGTGAGAGCCGGCTGGCCAGGTGTTCAAAAAGTATGATCAATCTACAGATTAGATTACTGAGAGGTAATAAATCTACCTCTGTCACTTTTCTTTTTTTTAATATTTTTGGTTAATCCAGCACCAGAATGAACATTATGCTGCATTTTGTGTACATTGTGTTCTCTGTCAAGAACTACCAACAATATCACATAGCAGCACACATGAAGTACTAGGCATTTAAAATACAATTAGAATGATGGTATTTTGCAACATATTTAGTTCCATATATTTATTTACAGTATTGACAGAAAATACTAGCCCATACACAAACGCACACAAAGCTACCCATCCATATTACACCTGACATGTCAGAATGACTAACCAACTGCTTACATCACTGATGCCCTTTAGAAAAAGTGTGTAAACTTCTTATTGGACTTCTTAATAGATTGTGCGATTTGAAATGCAAAATAAAATGTATGAATCAAAGTACTTGATTCAATGACTCCCATCATTTCCCATCATGTGTTTTAGAAATCACAATACACACACTAAACCACACCCATACACTAAACCACATGCAAAGTATTCCCACTGTTTCTAGATCTCACTCACAAATACAAGTGAGGAAGTTAAGTAAATATTATTATTTCCACGGAAAAACATTTCTCGTCAAGACCCAAACAGGTAGTCTGGACATCTTTAGTCAGGTAAAGGCTGAAAATTTGAAGTCTTTGGGTGGTTAATAGGATAACAGTACATGAAAGTAAAGCCATGGATGAAGATGTCACAGCGTATTACATAAATTTCAAACTTTCATACAACACGGAGATATAATATGACAATTCTTAGTTGCTCGTCCTTTACTTATCTGTCAAACCATCAGGCAAGCGTTCTTGATCCAAGTGCAGGAGGCACTATATAAAAGTTAGTATAAATGTTACTGTTCAATCCCAATGTAATCTTCAACAGACTGCAATATATTTTCCACAGTCAACACTGCTCCCTGGTGGCATAAATCATAAGTCATTTTGTGAAACGTTTGTTTTTTAACGATACTTTAATTCTTATTGCATAAAGAATCAGGCACGCCAAAATGTCTTTTCATATTTTTTTTATTTAAAGAGCCTCAATATATTTATTTAAATGCAATACAAATTCTGTGCTGTCTGGTCGGGAAACTCACCGTGATAATCATTTGAGGGCAAGAGAAGTTAACGTAAGTGCATACACAAAACGCACAAGTGTTTCTAATTTGTATCAACAAGAGACAAATATATAGAAGAATTTATGAACAATGCTACATGTAAAGCTCAAAAGAAACCCTTCTGCCGAAACCCGGGATCGAACCAGGGACATTTAGATCTTCAGTCTAACGCTCTCCCAACTGAGCTATTTCGGCGGTATAATGGTTCTCAGTGATATTTTGGATATATTCCTTGAGTAGTTAGGGTATTGTCGTGTTTGATTATTTGAAATACAGCTTTGCTGTGTCTAAATACTGATTTGAACGTTGCATCGGTAAAAGCAAAATGTCAACTACGATTAATAATACTGAGCTTGTGCAGGATTCCTATGTAGAAGTAGAATTTATTTTTTTATATTTTCTTGTATTTTTCTTCATATTGGTTCTTAAAGCCTACAGGTTATTGGTGTGCCTTGATTCGAAACAGAATATCCTGTTTAAAATTATGATCTTGAGCATAATAATAATAATAATAATAATAATAATGCTAAAAAAGAAATCCATTCAACACAAGCTATTTCGTCAGTGATTTTTACTAAACTAAAAATATTTGATCAGGCAGACTTCCCCTATCTTATGAAAAAAACGTGTCGACTGGTAAGAAGGTCCGCAGTACTGTGCAAATTTTCCCCTCACATGCTTGTATGCTCCTCATCAGAAAGACATAAGGCTACCGTCTACAGGATATGCGCTTAACCAAGGCTTATTGTGTGTACTATATGACAGTGAGTTGCATACAATTTTTATTCATATTGTTACATAGCCCCTACGTCATATTGTGGCGAGATTCAAGTTCGTTATTCAAGAGATCTCTAACAACCTAGTAATTGCAATAACGTTCAGCTTTATTGCGAACAGGCTTGCCTTAAGACACTTGGTCCAAAGACACTAGCCTTTGCAACCCACAAGTGCACTCATGGCCTAAACTAATAAATGTGTAATTTACTGAACAGATACATGATAGAAGATAAAGATAACATAAAAACAT
>JAVQJS010030378.1:0-22073 GCA_036024795.1 Galaxias rostratus
TGTGCAAACACTTCACGCACGCACGCACGCACGCACGCACACACGCACACACACACACACACACACACACACACACACACACACACACACACACACACACACACACACACAGACACGCACACACACCCATAGCTCTATTGAGTCAGGATGGATATCACAATGCTCCACGTCCATGAAGGCAGGAAAAACAACAGCGAGAGAATGGAGGGCCTGCGTTACATGAGAGGCTCCCTGGCCCTCCTCAGTCATCTCACTGACAGACACCTCGTTAGTTACCTTGTTCATTAACGTTTAACTTTTGTTTGAACGGTTCGCATCGGGACACCATGTCAGGACAGAAGCTTGAGCATCAGGCAGCATGTTGTCAGTATATTCCACAAAATGCTAAATGTCGCGATGGATCCTCCCCAAAAATAATCGGATTGGATCAGGGATGCAATGTGACTGTCCCCAGCATGCCTTTTCCTACCACCTGCCATTCTCATCATGTCTGACTCCGACTCCCATCACTCACGGCATCGCGCCTCCACCGCCACAGTATGTCACCCTGACAGGGCCTCTCAGTCAGACCAACCCCAACGGGCCGAAATGTCTACAGAAGCCACAAGGCAGGCGAACTGAAAACCCTCGGCCTTATCCTTGGACAAATATTCCCCGACTTCCCCCAGGTTTGGAAATACAACACGGTTCCTGTCCGTTGGTGAACCCCGGGCTACTGTTGAGCTGTAGCAGACTGCCTAATTAAGCCGAATGGAGTTTACTCACCTGGCACATAGCGTTCCTAAAGCTCCCAGTGGTGAGGCTCACGCCCGTGTTCCCGCTCGGCGACTGGTACTGCATGTCGGCGCTAACCTCACAGGGCAGCAGACTGCATTACTGTTCTGTCAGGTTCATCTCATTTGAGCTCCCCGCCAGCCACTCAACTGAGGAAAGCCGATACTCAAAGAGTTGAGTCTGGAAGCGGGCTAATATACTTTCCACCCTGCTGCTAGCCTGTGATCAAGGCCAAAGCCCTCGTGGACCAAGAGGTTTTTTTGCTCTTGACATGCGAGGGGTTTCACGTTTGAACATCAAAAGAAAAGCTCTGCCTGATTGCCTTGATCATTGTCTCCTAAACATGTCTCTCTCTCTCTCTCTCTCTCTCTCTCTCTCTCACACACACACACACACACACACCCGCACGTGTTCACACACACAACCTGCCAGAGGAGCCCACTCCTCACTGTTGACACAGGGCATTAGCCATCGTTGTGACAGGCTTCGCACTGAGCCACGTGTAGGGGGGCTTTGAGGGACCACACGCACCACACTGGGCCTCTTCTCGGCCCCCTACTTCCCTGCTCTCACTACCCTGAACCCCCTGACCCACGTGGAGCTACAAGGGGCACGGACAGACAAACACAAATATTGACACCCCCCTCACAGCAAAGACGCTCTTGGAAGGATAGCAGGACTTTTCTCTGGTCGTGTATCATTCATTTATGAAACATGAGATGCTTACTGAATACTATAAAAGGTCACCGTATTACCTATGAACAAGAGATGTGTTTGCAAACCGTTTCATATGGGAGTCAAATGTCAAATCTCCCTCGAGGCTCAGGAAGACACGCCGAGCAGGAGCAAAGCGGCACCCGTCCCGTCGTAACAGACACGTCCTCTCAAGCTGACCAGCTCTTATTTCATTTGATTTTTTAAAGTAGACTTTGTCTGAGAGCAACAACACTGCTTCTGTCCTGGGCTGATCTTCCTGGTCTCCACGCAGACATCTTCCAGGAGGCGGCAGCAGCTCGGGACACAGGCTGGGTCCGCTGCGCACTGCCCGGGCAGGGGACGGAGACCTGCCCCTCTAAGTGGCCCCCTGGGGAGGCGGAAAGTCCGTCTGTCACAGTGTCGAAAAGACCCTGCTCTTCACGACCCACCTCTTTATTGGCTTTCCCTTGGAGATGTGGGTCATTCTGTGCTCAGCCTCTTTGCCCTCTGTCACCCATTGTTTCCGCTGACAACATATTAAATCACTTCCATTGAGAAATGCAGCCATTTGTTTGACCCCACAGGCACACATCCGCCCTATCATTTCCGATGAGGACGCATTTAACTAATGAAATTCCTAACGACGGTCTCGTTAGGTTGTGACATAGGGTCTGCTGACCCTTGACCAAAGTGTCAATACGTGCAAAGGTCTGAGGGTCATCAAAGCTTCCATGCTGACAGCGGCTCAATACCCAGTCCGAGAAGCAGCCTGGAGGCCTGCCGGCTCCGTTGGACAGGCTGGGGCTCAGCTCTGCCTCATTGTGAGGGCTGGACCCTCATGCAGGAGGCTGGAGTCATCATCCCCGTGGCAATGTCTCCTTCGGCCCGCCCCTCTATTTCTCCCCCACCACCAGAGAGCGGGGTCTTGTCAGAAAACATCTCTCGGAGATGTGGGCCGACATTTACAGGGACAAGGGCAGAATGTTAGCCTGGTTCGTCCAGTGGGTGGGTCGGGGGTGGGGGCGCAGAGGGGGTTAGGGGGGGGCAGGGGAAGGGTGTCTAAATAAGTGCCACTGACAAAATGCCACATGGCATTAGCAAGCTGCCTGCGCTGCATAGCCTCCAGACATGGTGGGTGGACGGGAGTGGAGACAGGCCACCACTCCAAAACATCAGCCCAGGCCTCAGACTCTCCTGCCCTGGCCACAAGACCGGCCACAGACCCCCCTGCCTTGACCAGAGCCGGCAAAGAGCGTTGGAAAGCTTTGTGGCAGGGTGCTTTCCCAGAAATACCATGTGCTCCAAGGCGACATCGGTTTGAAAGCACAGCGTTGTCATATTTTGTGTGCATATCATTCACTGTCATTGCTCTTGTTTTCTACCATGATAATAGTGCAGGGTCAAGTGAAGCAACACTAATGTGCAGAGGCCCAGGACTGGAATGAGAGAGAGTAGATATGTCTGCTTCCTCCCTGGTTCATCTCTACTCTCTAAATCCAAGTCAGGTTGTGTAGCATCGGTGACATGGAAGGTTGCAGAGGCTTTGACATCATCAACAGCCCGCTGAAGTTTATGCAAAAAACATTTAAAGACTTGTCCTAAAGATTTAGGTTTTTCTGTGCAGCTGGTTGATTGGAGAGGGAGACAAGAGGAGGACATTCCCAACAGAAACAAGGGGCGATGAACAAAATATGCCGGCATGCAGTCACACCTTTTTAGAGTTTCTAGAGAAAGCTGCCATCCGCTTTCCCACACTAAAAATAGTGCTCTCGCTTGGGGGTCTGAAACAACAGTAGCACAGACATAGTGGTGGCTTTTCTGTATAACACCTGCTTACCTGCACACACACACACACACAGACACCTCACACACCTGGGCTGGGCCTCTAGGCTACTGTCCACACCAGACCCGGGCCAGACAATGTGACAAACCGCCAGTCCGGATCAAAACAAGAGGGAAATGTTTCACTGTGGGCGGGAAGAGGTGGGAGACGAAAGCCACTTGCCATGGAATGACTGCACAGGAGCCCATGCTGCCCGAAGGGGGGCCCTCTGAAACTGATTGAAATTCCATTCCAGGCTGCATCTCATCCATAAGCCCGGCACGCCGCAGACCTTTGGGACTGTTGAGTTGCAGAGAGCCTAAACACTGCGCAGTCCGGCTGGGAGACTAACGATTTTAACCCAGTGGGGAGGAGAGAAACTCTCAGTGGTCGACAATTGAATTGTGGAGGTCACAGCCTGCGTACACACAGACGGAGTTCGCTGGAGGCCGGCCACCAGGGAAACAACTTGTTAGGGGGCGAGTCCTCTGTGGGACATCCACCTGCAGCCTTGTGTCCACGAATGCGGTGCAGGTGTACCAGTGCTCGTCTATTATGCAACCGACATGGCGGAACCAGCAGCAGCGGCTCAGTGCTGCTCCACTTAGTTTTGGCAGCACGGGCTTCTTCATGCTCATAAGGCTGTGGCGTGCCCGCCATGTTGTATGAGGCCCCTCAAACACGTACCGTTATGAGATTTCTCTCTCACACACAAGTGAAATGGACGCAAGTCTTGAAATCATGCGTTGGCCATCAGCGGCATTGTGGGAGGAAAAGCTTGTGGGATGTGGTCAGTAGAGTAATCCGTCCAAAGCATCCCACCCCCGTTCAGACCAACCTGAGGTATTTCTCTTGGAGTGGGAGGCTACAGCAATCCGTCTGTGACCAGCAGCTCGGAACGTGGGACGCTGCTATCCTAATGAGGGCTAAATGAAACACACCTACCCCCCTGACATCATGGTGGAATAAAGAAAGGAACAAAGCACCTGTAGTTGGCCCTGTGTGTAATTTCCACAAACAGACTGCCTCCAAACTGTGTTCACTGCCTCCAAAAGACACAAATAATGCCCTTCGTTCCCATTCATTTTGGTGCGGAGCCGTTAACTCTGGAAGGTTAATAGCTGGGTTTAGGATTGCCCTCTTATCTGCACTCAGACCCACTGGAGAAACCCTAGACGCACCGCATAGCGACAGTCTACATTTGCAAAACATCCCCATTTCAGTCCTTAGCCCCCTCTGTAAATCCATTCATAATCTTCGGAGGATGGGAAATGTGTGTGTGTGTGTGTGTGAAAGTGAACAAACATGCCTACAATGTCTGTCTCAAAGGATGAAGCCAATCTCTTGTGTTTAATTCCTCTTTCTGTTAGAGGCAGTCTGGTCCTTTGTTCCCTAATGGCTATTTTCTAACAGCCTCTCTGCTGACAGTAAATAGTCTTGTAAAGAAATGGTCAGCATGGAGATGGGTCCTCTTTTCTAGCTCACACAAAGGTCCGTCATTATTACCCTAGAGTCAGGCAGTCATAAGGACCACTCCGCGGAGAATGGAGGTTGTTTATCTCTTATATATCTATAACCCAACAATAAACACTAAAGATATACTGTGTTTGATACCAATTCCATTTCCCTTTCAAAGTTGGGAATAATACACTGTTACTGGCAAGCATCTAAAGACAAACTAGACACCATTGATATACAGCCAATAGAATGTCAATGCCTCAGTCAGACATGGGCTACAGCTGCCATCTAGTGGCTCGTTCACAAATAGAAGAAAGTCAAATAAGAACGCTTTGCTGGCTAATTTAACTAATTTTAAGTATCGCACAAAAATGGATTATTGAGGGCAACCAAAAGTTCATTGGGATTATTTGATCAAAACAATCAGATATTTATACAAATCTGTGCACCCTCACACAGTAAACCGGACAGCCAGAACACTTGTCTACATCTGTTTAAGGATAATGTAGCCGGTACTGAGGGACAATGTCTCACTGAGATGTCACTTATGAATCCCATACACTAATGTCCAAATTCTAATCAAATATTCACATTGAGACATTACATGAAGTAGACTGTGAGAGGAAAAAAAGAACATAAGCAAGTACATCTAGCAGTATCATCAGTACATTGTTGAAGCCCCTCCCAAAAAAGAAACAGAAAATTGACAAACTATGAACAAAACTCAACTTTAATGTGCATAGGCACTGCAAAAATATAGCCAACATAGAAACAAGTTAAGTCAACGGTGCAGGGAGAGGATTCCCACCAGGTGGCTGGAAAGGTAGAACTCCCAAAGCGGTGGCAAAAACAAAGGAACTTCACGGGAACATTCTGTAGAAAAGCTCTGCTGGGCTCCGCATTACGAAGTCTCCATCTGAGCTGGTTCTGAAAGATGGAGAAAGGGATCCGGGTGATCACACTATTCTGGCACACCCACACAGTAATCCTGCCTACCATGTCAATGGAATTGAGTAATAGAGAACATAGTTCTAGCTGCACACTAGATAGAATGTTTGCACAGCCTTTTGTTTCAAATATAAGACGGGTCTAACGACGAGAACACAGGCGTGGGAGTGACTCATTGAAAGCAATCGGCCTTTAAATGATTCGCTGTTTCTAGGGGGACATGGAAACTTCTTCCAAATTCACCCTGGGTTTATGACATTCTATGGCCATGACAATAATCCACAGTTTACCAAGTCCTGCAGATGAAGACGCTGGAGACGTGAGCCATCTCAAACAGCACGGACACATTAAAGGTAATCCCTTCTGCTTAGAATACCACCGTCACCCAAATACTGGCCTTCTAATCTCTAGTTTTGTAGCAGCAGACAGGGACGGGGGACAGTGAGTTAAGCTGGATAACTCTCTGGTACAGTTGGGGAATGACAGAGGTGGGTAATTGAACGTGCTCTTCCTATTCTCTGAGGCGCCGGGATCCTGGACGGACGTTTGACACCGCCAGAGGCAAACTCACGTGCTTCATTGAAGAGGAATGAGTCCTGGTACTCCTTCATGTACTGAGAGGACCGTGACTCGTCCAGGAAGAGGGAGTAGACACGTTTGATGTCCTCCACCTGCACCTCTGTGCCCTGGGACAGAACACACACACACACACACAAATCTTGACGGACGATCTTAACCCAATGAACACACAGTCCATTTCAATAACCCTCGACAGGCCCATAGAAGGGGTGTGTCCAGTTGAATGTTACTCGATGAGGATTGGAGGGGGCGGGGTCTCACTCGTCGTTTGCGGCACACTAGCCCAGCGGTGCTGATCAGCTGGATGGCGTATCGCAGAGACGTCTCTAGGCCGATGCGGGTCAACACTGTGTGGGCCTCCTCACTGAGCTCCACGTCCTCCTCCTCGCACCTGCCCACACACACACACACACACACACATACACACATCAGAACACTGTGGAACCCCTACGAACAACTTTGCATGTTTGAGGAGTCATGACGGAGGGGAGGCCCACCGGATCTTGAGGATCTGCCTGGTCTCCTTCTCGGTGTAGGGCGAGGTGGCGATGATGAGCAGCCGGTCCAGGAGGTCAATGGGAATGCCGTGGGGACTCTGGTAGTTGGTGCCTCGGATCCTGAAAACGGAAAGAGCATGGCGGCTGAGAACCGGGCCTGGGTTATTTAAGAGGAAGAATCCTGAGAACACAAGGGAGGAGGAAAAAAGACGTTACCGGGTGATGCCTCGGTTGGTGGCCATGACCAGCACAGGTGCCAGGTCACTCTCCAGGGCGCGGTTCAGGAAGGAGAAGCACTCCATGTCCAGCATGTGCACCTCGTCGATGAAAAGCACCTGACGGGGGGGGGGGGCGGCGCACAGACAAAATGTTTGTCCAACCTCGCTCAATTGAAAACACACTGTTCTGTCCTCGGCGAGCTAAAGAGGCGTGGTGGCCGACAGACTCCCCATTGGGAAATGAGGAGAGGCTGCATCGACGCTCCTTACCCCGGGGATGATCTCCGCCTTGCCCTCCTCCCTCCACTCCGACACCTTGGCGTTGATCTGCTCGCGCACTTCGGACTTGATCTCGCCCGTGTCGCCCGAGAAGAGGGCCAGGAAGCCCTGCGTGCGGCTGTTGATGACGTCAATCTCGTGAAGGGACACCGTGTGCACCACTTCCTTCCTCTTCTGGAGCTCCCCCTCTGGGCACTGGACGAACTGCGTCTGAGGACAGGAGAGGGACAACGGGCCTTGGGATCACGGTGTCGGAGGACGCGCGGGGACAGTGCCCGGAGGTTGAGCGGCCCAGCCGGCAGGGGAGGACGAAACACGTACCTGAGCGCCCATAGCGTCGTAGTCTCTGGCCCGAGTGAAGGAGCGGCCCAACTTGCAGATCTTCCCCGTGGCTTTGTCGATGGTGATCACATCACTGGACAGTGGGGATAGGGACAATGAGTGGATGAAGAAAATAAAAGAATGGATTGCAGTGAACATTGCAGGGGGGGCCTCACCCAGCCTGGACCCTCTCCTTGGTGAGACTCTCGATCATCTTGCTGCCCAGGTCGTAGATGGTCTCCATCTCCGTGGTCTTCAAAGTCAGCTTGCCCACCTTGGCCCCCTGAGAGCACCCACCAAAAGGAAGCATTTAACAGCTTGGCCACGCAAACTTCAATGCACTTTGGAAGAAAGTGAAACCTTTCATCAAACTTACAAGCAAAATAATACATTCCATAAAAAATTATTGAACAACGTCATGACGACTCTGATTTATTTCCTTTCTCAGTGATAAGTATCAGCAATAAAGCAGGTGTTTCTAAATTCAATAGAAACACCAATGAAGAAGACCAGTTCCTCACCGTAATTGACTTTATCAGTAACTGCAGAATTAGGCTGATTTACGCTATATTTTCCATTGGCTGGCCTTCTTTTTTTTTTTTTTTACTAATTTAACTTGTCACTCCATCATTTAATATGAATGACTTATGGGAGTAATAAATGCAGAGACAAGTCAGGAGGACAGAAACATACCGTTCCGGTAGCTGGCCGATCAATCTGGATCTCCACTACCTCCCCCTCGATGATCTCAGTCTCCTCCCTGCAGACACACATTCATTAAATACAATAACCACAATAATCCCCTGTGCAAAGGCACAGAGGAAACAACGCCCTTCCACTGCCTACTTACTTGATCCTCACTCCGATGGCTTTCCTGAAAGCTTGGCTGAGGGCTTCAGTCTTGCTCATCTCCAAAGAGAAGATCTCGCTGCCTGCCATCGCTGTGAAGGGAGTATCAGCCCCGAGAGACTGTGCAATACCTGGAAACAGTGGTAATGGGTTTTTGTCAAACTTCATTGTTTTGTCAGAAACTCGATCCACATCCATAAAAAGCATGGCCTTAACTTTAATTTCTGATGACAAAACCCACGACAATTCCACATAGCAAAGCCTAAAGAGGCCGTACCCATTGCAATGGCAGTCTTTCCTGTTCCAGGCTGGCCAGCAATCAGCACTGCCCTGCCAGCGATGTGGCCCTCTTTGATCATCTCCAGAATGAGACCCGCAGCCCGACGGGAGGCCAGTTGACCCACCATCCCTTGGGACACCTGCAAGATTCAGAGACAGATACTAAACATTGCACTGGCAAATTAATGAGGTGGACTCAGTGTGTATGTACTGTTGGAGAGGGAGGACTGTACCTGTCTTGGTTCCAAAGCATCATCCAAGCCCAGTCCACGAATGTGAGAATGTGCTCCTACACAACAAAACCAATGTAAACATTTAATTGTCCAAAATGGTTTGGTAATTGCATGCTGGGATGCTACTTCTTTTTAGGTATACACACAAATTTGGGTGAGCAAACAGCCACCAATGTACAGTGTTTGAGCCTGTAGCTAGTTAACATCTCCCGGGAAGCATAACCGTCATGTATTTTTTTTTTTACTGAACTTAACATTGTGCCCCTTACCGATTCTTTCGATTCTAGTGATATCACGCACCTCTGGAACCTTCGTGGTCGCCATCTAATACACCGGGGATTAAATAATACTAAATTCAAATAAACTGTAATAGCCTAACGGTCAGTAACAATAAAACTCAATCTAGACGGTTGCGCACAAGTGGTTGTCATAGCGATTGCTATAGCCACAACAGTGACAAGTTAGCTCACGAACTAGCAAACATTTCATTAGCTTATAGTACTGACCAAACATGATTAATAAATTGAATATTAATTTAAATATAATGTAACACTTGATCCGGATATCATACAATTGTCAGCTAGTTAAAGTACCGAAACATATATAACGTGTAGAAATTAAACAAAAGTCTGCTACACAAAAAACGTTAGCTTTTCATGACGAGATGGCGAAATCTGTACCGGATCAACAGAGATTTTGTCCGAAACTTTTTGATAAAATAAATTAGGTTATATCAAATGTATTATTACGTATTTTACATAAAACGGGCGGTTAAAACATATATAAACATATATCACATATTTACCGCATGCAGTCACTTACCTGGGCAGCCATGATTGAAAATGCGGCGCTTTTCTCAATACTGTGTGAACTCCAAATATGTCCGATGAGATACAAAACTAAACTATGAACTTCCAATTGAATATTTATTTAAATTAAAAACAGTGTCTTATTCGATTGTTATCTTTAAGAAATAAAACACTACAATAATTATAAGTAAAGTGGCAAGTAAAACTTGTAGAAATAGGGTTTAGACGGGTCTTAAATCTTTCGAAAATATGTAATTTTCTCCACATTAAAATGTTCAATACCGATCTTTCCAGTTGAAAAGTATTCATGATGGGCCAAGACAATAAGTCGATTTTGCTGTAAAGTAAGTAACGTGAATAAAATATTTCAAGCACCAGTCAGTAAAATGCAAAAACGCGCGAGAGATTCGTAGTCTGTATTATTACACATATAAGAAGTTCTGCTTTATAATCAGCAGGTGTCACCGTCAAGTTGTGTTTGCGTTTAATTGTAAGCCATTTTAAACGGGCATACATATTTAAGCTAGTGAATTGTGAGTTGAAATACGCAAGGAGGCATAAGTCTCGATATAATTAACCAATTAATTTTTATTCAACAATTTTAGATAGATTCATTATTGACTATCATAGTCCGCAGTTAGTAATTGGTACACAGCTAAGAAGCTATTTTCTTGTTTGTTAAATAAACTATATCTATATAAAAAAAACTAAACGAATTGTTACATATACCATTTTCTAATTAACAATATAATTTCCATCACATATAATCTTTACCAAACTTCTCTGAAATACGTTCCTGCTAATGAAGCTATATTACATTGCCAGAGGACACACAGGATATATTTAAGATACTAAAATCACAAATCTACAATGATTTATTGAGTTACAAGATTGTGTTACAGTTGGCTGATGGTAATGGCAGACTCATACCAGACCCAAAAGCCTGCATAGACAGGCTCACTGAAGGAGGCCTTAAAGCGATGGATGAGGGTCATACTGTCTCCCACGGCATAAAAGGACAAGGTGCCTCCAGCATGGTCCAGGAACACCCCTATGCGTGAGGAGTAAGGGGCGTTGATCTCTATTTGATCTTTACTGTGACGGGCCGAGTAGCTGGAGTCGGAGCAGAACAGTCCCCAGGACTTGCGGTTGTAGCCAATGCGACAGTTGTCGCCGTAGCCCGTTCTCTTGATGGCCTTGTAGGTGATTCCTATGGATACACCCTCTCCACTCCAGTCCACCTCCCAGTAGAAGGGGCCTCCGGTCAGAGGCTCCTTGCACAGGATCTGAGGGAGGCAGTCGAACCTGGAAGGGCTGTCGCTGTATGACTGAGGGTCTCTCTTCAGGGCTGCCTTCCTATTGCCTCGGGAGATGTACAATTGTCTGTAGGCGGTGTTGGAGTCCATAGTGAGTTGGCAGGCATCTGAGGAGAAGACACAAAGTAAATAATGTGAGTCCTACCTACTGCATGTACCAAAAGCACTGCTAAGATCCTTTTTTCACACTTTATACATTGATATAGAAATGTATATATGGATGAATCAAGTCAATCATAAACCCAAGTTGAATGCAAGTATCAAAATTCACAGCTCCTTTTTAGTACCCGACCACCGTTAAAACACATGAAAAGGCCACGATGGTTAGTCGAATGACTACGCAGTCACTCAAGTGAAAATGAGTAAGGTCAAGGGTCAGAGGCTAAAGCAGTGCACAGAATGTACAAGGTTAGCCTCAGGGTTTTCTATCTACCTGCCATCTGCCTGCCTGGCCTGTTGCTCTCTGCCCCTTCGCCTGAGTGGGTCACAGCTGGTGGGACACCCGATGGCCGCGAACAGTTCGGCCTGACCTATTATCTGGAATGCCAGAGGTATCAAACACTGCCGGTGAATTTGACCTCAAGATCAGCATATGCATTCAAATGAGGTCGGCTGGCAGAGCTCTCTGTCTGCGGGCACAGCTCAACACCTTTATGACCTGTAGAGCTGTGCAGGGGTCTATAAAAGGCTTTTTGTAATTCTGTGCTTTTTCTAATATTATGCTTTGAATTCAAATGTGCCAAAAAGGTAATAGAGATTACAAAGGAAGTGGTTGTATTTGTTCCGTTAAAATATATTGAAAAGATTGTTTCAATAGTAGAATTGTTTGTTAAACTTGTGTCCATCCTACACTGATTGTGACATATACCCATTAACCCAAAGGTTTCCATTGAATGTGGTCTTACGAGCTTGTGGCTGAGGAATGTGGAAAGGCTACTGCTACTCCTATCCAAGCCTGTTTCCATGAAGGTTGAGGGGCAGGTCTTGTAATTACAGTTACAACGTTAACAATGCCACTCTATTGGCTGCGCAAATGTGCTCATTCAAATCAGGTTTCACAGAAACTGGGAATCTATTTCAACCACACTGGTGTATGATTGAAAAGTTTTACTCTGTCGTATTTGGACTTAAAACACCATGGTGGGAAACTGACACTTACATCTCATGAAATCATCTCGATGTCTCAGCTCTTTGGTTGGTAGTGCGCTGGTTGGCTGTGCGTTGTAAGCGACAACTTCATTTGATGAGTCAACTGTAAACAGATACAAATTAAAATGGGTTGAAGTCATTGCCCTCTCATGACATTGCAGTGAGATTTGCAAGAGAGTATAAACAAATAACTCATACTCATAAACTACAGTATATTTGCCAAACTTGTTCTTAGTATGTAAATGTGCATAATGTGTTTGGCTTCCAGCAACTTATCAACCTGTGCACACATTCAAAGAAACTTGAGCCACTTATTGTCCTCAAGGTACAAGTGACCTGTCACTCACATATGCAGAAATATTACTTCCAATGCCCCGCACACATTCATGTAGGACATGTCCATATCACTACTAAGAAATGGCATAGCTGGTAAAACTAGTAAGTATGTTTTAATGATGGTGGACCGTACCTTGCATTGTTTGTTTCTTTTTGCCCTCATCCAGTTGGCAAAAAGGCATTTTGTTGACTGAAATATAAAAAAAGAATTGTTGAGCAACAGGGTATGGAGTGAATTTGTTATGCCACTATAAACGCTACCCTTGATCATTCCTTTTGTTTGTTTCGTGGAAGCAAGCTTTGAACTCTCACCAGTCTTGGCCACCTTGACCAGCTCCTCGTTGCTGTACTCGTTAAGGTGCTCCTTCATCTCGGAGACTGTCTTGGTCACGGCACCAAAGGTGAAGTAGGGGTTCACGCTGACTGTAGGCAGCTCCTCTGCCTCATTTTGGGCTATCAGCATGTGGTAACTCTGCAACACAGGAGCTAGTCTCTTAATGAATGCTGTTTCTATGTGAAGACTGCTTCTGCTGAGGATGGTTATAGTATTAATCCTTTTTTCAATTATAATTATTTTAATTTTGCCCACATGGTAGGTCTTGAACTGGCTTTAAAGAATCTATATTGTTGTTTTGGGAATTACAATTAATTTCCATAAAGATGTAACAGACTGCTTACCTGGATGAAGTGGATGTGGTCCTCAGTGCGGGAAAGCTGAGTGATCTCGTTGTCCCTCCGCTTCAGATCGGATATTTCATGAGTCAGCCGCTCCATGTGCCCCTCAGCGTTATTGAGCGCCGCCCTCTTATTGGATGAGATCAGCTTGGTCATCTCCTGCTGCATCCTTTCAATGGAGCGAAGCATGTCTCCGAACAGCTTCTCACATTCCTGCATGGCCCTGGATGCGGAATTCTGAAAAGACATGGAGAGGCACAGCGAGGTCCTTAGGTGTATCACATACTGGTTTGACCTCTCTGGTGAGAGGTTTACTGCAATCGTGTCCTGAAGTGGTGTCCTTTATTTTGCGGGTTTGAAGGTTGGTCGGTCCACGTTAACACACACCTTGAGGGAGTCCACTGCCTGTTTGAGCTCCTCCATTTGCTTGAGCCGGTCATGGATCCTCTCCTGGATTTCAGCCTGAGTGGCACCCAGACGTTGCTGCGGAGGGGGGAAATTACCTGACGGTTAATATGGAATGGGACTGGTGTGATAAGCCACGCTTATCTACATGCTATACTACAACTGAAACTAGTCTGGTCAGGCTGATAAGAAGTGCCTTTCGGTCAGCAGGTTGAAGGACGGCCTGGGACAGAGCCAGCCCTGGGAAAGTTGCAACCCTTGAACTCACTCCCACCTAAGGAGAGAACCTTGGTGTTAGTGAGTGGACCTAAGGTGAAACCTGACGCATTTGTTTTAGGGGCTTGGCTCGTTGCTTCTGTCTACTCGTATCTTGGGAAACCTTAGCAATTAGTGCAGTTAAACAAAACTGTACTAAACAGTGGTCTGGTTTCTTATTGTCAATAATGTGGTGCATGGAGCAATCCTAAACATAGTAAGGCCATTTGGGGGACAAAATAAGAGCAGGATGAAAAAAATCCTGTAAACATGTATAACATCTAAACAAGTACTTAAACATATATTACATTTATAGGTCTTGGATGTGTATCAGACAAACTTGCAATCGTGGATAGGGGCATTCCCATACAAAAATCTAGTACTAGGATAAATTGTAAAATAACCACATTTATAAAGTAAATCATACCCAAGTTAATATATTTCTACTGGGATCATTTCAGACATACTTAAAAAAGGCTATCCTACCACCCCTATGCAATTAAAAGGTAGGAGCAGCTGCTCACCTGTTCCTCGGCCCTCTCCTGCTCAGCAGACACCATGTCGTGGCCTTTGTGCTCCTTCACGGTGCACAGCACGCACACACACATCTGGTCAGTGCGGCAAAACAGCTCCAAGGCCTTCTGATGCTGCGGGCAGACCTGCCTGTCCAGGTGGCCGATCTCATCCACCAGCTTGTGCCTCTTGAAGGTGCTGTTCTCAAAGTGGGGCTTCAGATGCTTCTCGCAGTACGAGGCCAGGCACATCAGGCAGGACTTGACAGCCTTGTGCTTCTTGCCGATGCAAATGTCACAGCCCACGTCCTGGGGTCCCGCGTACGTGTTGTAGTCGGGCGACGGCGGAGGAGGGGGCAAGGTCTCCGCGCTCCGCAGGGTGGAGGAGCGGCGCGCGTCCCCGAGGCGGCGTGGGGTGGGCCTCTTGTTGTAGGTGACCCGGCACTGTGGACAGTTGTAGGTCCCCGTGTTATCCACATGGTCCCAGTAGGTCTTCAGACAGATAGAGCAGAAGATATGGCCACACGGGATGGACACTGGGTCCCGAAGTTCTTCTTTGCACAGGTAGCAGGCGTCCTGGTCGAGAGACATAACGGCAGCCTGATTGCTGGTTCCTCTAATGGGAGTTTACTTGGACGCTGTGCGCAGAAGGCGTTTGTGTGTCTGCGCAGAGGCAAAGTGTTTGACCAAGTGCTACCGGAGGATGTTCTATAGTGTAAATAGGCAGGACGTTAAACTGGTTAGGCAGAAACTAGCGCAATGGGAGGGGCCATGTGAGTGTGGCTGGCTTCAGCTGGGGCACCTGGGTGATGAATGAAATGTGTGACCATGTGATATTATTTAGTTCTGACAATTAAAAAAGCACTAAAAGATTTGTATGATTTGGTTAATTATTAAGCCAGCTGTTAAGGGAAAATGACCCTTCCATTGCATTTTTAAATTACATTGACCTGAAATTTTTAGGACTTTTTACAACAGAAATGTAGATCCGTACTTGGAATATATCTACGCAGTGGCAATAAAAGTTCATGGAGTAAACATTACTAGCAGGAACAGTTCAAAAGTCGTTCCACCCAACAATGGGCCACTATCAGGAAGGGTGTGACACATAACTGAAACACACTGCAACCATTCCTCTTACAAACAGTTTCCTACTGGCCGCAGGAAATGCATTTCTGCCGAAGGTGTGAGTGAGTTACAGGACTTCGAGCAGCATTTCGAGAATTGCCAGTACCATCCCAGATGAATGTGTCAGTAGAGCTAAGTGTTGAGAGTGGTGTTGAGATAGGCCACTTCTGATTGGCGCCAGACTCAGCGGGGTATGGCATGTGAGAAGGTTTGTGTGATGAATGCACACTCACAGCCAAGGAAAGGCTGACCTCTGGAACAAGGGACTCCAGACATGCCAATGAATCCCAGGGGGAGGGGTACCATCTTCCTCCTCCTTGGTGTGGCTTATAGCAAAACGATTCACCTTTGCAGTGGTTTATACATTTCCTGACTTGTCACAACACTTTAGATTTTTCACTTTTACACTAAGGCAATTGTTACAAATTGGAAACTTAATGACATGTTAGTCCATCAAGATTCCCATTTCCAACATCCAGTGTGGGTTTTCCTTCTCTTTAGCATATTTAACTTTGTTTAAATCTGAATGTTAATCATTGAGTGAAAAGGATCTGGCCATAGCAAAATGATGTATGTTTTAATTGGATTTACTGTTTAGTGTAGTTAAGTAGAGTTAATCATCAACTCTTTATTTACCATTCCAGTTTGTTGCCAGTCAGTTACTTTAATTTCCAAGTTGTCATTTTATATTGTAGTTTAGTTTACTTTTGTTTCAATTAGGATTTGTAGGGAGCGGAAAGTTTCCTTACTGCCTCTAACTGTTTCTCAATCAATTTAAATCAGACTCTTTTGAAATTTTGAAAATAAATACAGTTTTCAAACCAAAACATTTCCATCTACCTTACTTCAGCTCAGCCTTAAAAACTCCTCCCTTCCAAAATGGCTGTCAGTTGAAGTTTCAGGATTGTTAAAAATGTAGGGTGGAATGTGACCAGGCTAGATTGTGCAGATAACATGGTGGTCAAGGGGTCTGATTCAAAAGATACCATTATGTGTGGGGCCTGAATGGTCTGTTAGCCCCCAAAACAACGTCTGAATCTGACACTCATATGTGTCGATGTGGTCTACAAGCAAGATGTTTTGGCAGGTGTTCTGTGGGCGCTTTCTATTTGTGTTGAAACAATCGTGCTGATATGATACAGTAAAAGGCTCACCTGAATTAACCTCAGAAACATGCAAAGCCTATAAAAAAGCTTTAGTTAAATAGCAACCACTTTTTGCATTTACCAATATTATGAATAAAGATTCCCACAATGTTAGATATAGGCATGGATCAGATGCAATTGAAAATTAGTTGATACAATAATACTGATAATTATTTGAACCATGGGCAACCAATTACATTGGCGAATGCAAATAAAGCTCTATTGCTTACAGAAAGACAAAAAGGTAGTGTACTTTCAGAAACCGTTTGAATAAAATCCTTGAGATGTTTTTTGGTCTATATGTTAACGTAAAATAAAGTAAAGCTTTATTTTCAAGATCTGTATAATAGAAGCAAGCTTTGTTGTTGATTATTTAATATGTATTCTCAGTACGTAATGTGGGTGTCTGTTCTGAGAAATGACATAATCAGCTTGTTGTAAATACCTCACTTTCTGTTATCTTCAATGGGTAAAGATGGGTTTCTTATTTTTGAGACAATGCAACCAAATGTAATTGTATAAGTGTAATATAAATGTAATGCATGAAAGGATCAGAGACCCCACAGAAACAAAACTTAAAATAGTCAATAACTTATCAGCATGAGTCCCTGCTGGGCTTCATAAAACATTCCCTACTTCTCTGTTTTTCTGAAGTTGTGCGTAACCTGTCCACCTTCCTCTGGAGGGTTTCCAGACCCCTCCTCTTTGTCCATGTGTATCTGCCAACACTAACAAAGGTAACCATTGTTCCATCGCAACACTTGTAATACCTTGTTTCAGCAGTGCGCTTTGACCAATCGCACAAACAGGGAGCTGGTCCTTGACTCAAAAACAGCCATTGGATTTTGTCTTTCAAATAAGCTACCTCCACCAGAACATATCTACCCCTAACTCATTCATGTTCACCTTTCACCTTAAACTTAGGTCAATTATAGCTGCATGAGACTGGGGATTTCAGTCGGCTTGACCAGAGAGCAGTAGGTCCACATCGGGCACTCAATTTCAAAACTCATGAGTGATTTGTATTACTCAGACTATGAAATTAGTCTATAAAAACAGATAACGTACCACGTATTTGAGTTTAAGCACATGTTTTGGCCCTGGAGCGGCCAGGAGCTGTTTTTGTGTATATTTGCGTTGTCATGGGCAGAACAAGATTTCCTTTCTCACAGTAATCAAAGTACTGATATACCCCCCCCCCCCTCCCTTCCAGGCCCATCTCTCTCACAGTTCGTTAATCAGTAAGCACAGGCTTTCTTCTATCCCCTTACCAGAGCAAGGAAAGAGAAACTGGCTTATCTGAAACCGGTCCAAATATGGAGAGAGGCGAAACTATCTATGAAGTGATGCAATGAGAGAAGCGCTGGATACTTTGCAACAAAATGTTGCCTTGTAGTGGGGTTAATTTCATTACATCAATTAATTAAATACATTTTTTTAAAATCACCCAGTGAAATTCCTGTGTTTGTACAATGTTAAAAGAGTCTCAAACTGAATTCAGTCATAAAGAGAAGTCAAGACGACACGCCCTCTCAAAGTAAACCAAGGTGTTCAATGAAATGCTAATGCTGGGGCATGATGTCAGCAGACATCAAGCATTGCTTAGGAGTGCAAGCAAGACTTTAGACGACAAGACTATAACGGGTGACGGCTCATAGCTGACAGCAATCTTCAACTTTTAGCTATGCTCTCCCTCTGTTGGTTTCTAGGAGCATACAAGGGAAAACAGTAAACACAATAAGTGTGGTGAATTGAAATGCCATCCAACCAGTCACGGACTGATGACTCCATGAAAGCATCTGAGGCATTCATCACCGCACAAGTTCAGTCATTTCTCAGGAATGTTGAAGATTGTATCTATGTTTCTTTGTGCCTCCATTCCACACGCATCCTTTTTATTGCTACACCATACTCTTGTTCAGGTTACCAGACAGGTTTGACAGGGAGTAGTTTAGATATATCAATCACCCAAAAATGGAACTCCATGTGCACCTGCACACGCACTACTAGTCATGGGTTTCACACATGTTTATTTTGGGTTGCAAAACTAGCTAAAGTCCTCTCTGAAATTAGGCCTGTAACTGTGTTTTGCGGTCAGAGTGACTCTGTTTGTTCAGTAGGTGGATATTTGTCCCTACAGGGCTTTGTCCTCTTTTCATTTGATTTGTGTGAACTCTAGCCAGTGTGGGGCCAAAACAATGGCAATTCTTTTGGCTTTTCCTCTAAAAAGTCAACATGCTCACTCTGTAGTATAGTTTTTCCTCGGATAAGTGAAACAAAAAACACCCCGCAGCAGAGCACAACACAAATAATGCAATGCAATGTTCTAAGGCACGTTTTCCTTCAGTTTGTGTATGCTACAATTCATTCATTCTCCAGGGCACTAAGCCTATCGCTTTTTTTCCCTCTCTGTTCTTCCCGCCCCCTTCCTCTCCCTTAAGTCTCCTGCTGCCTTTGCTCGACCTGTTTGTCTGAACTGGGCAGAGCTCGACGCACACCCAGCACAGGAGGAGGGCCTAGCCTGCTTTCAATCAATAACCTCTAGAATTCAGAAATACAAGTAGTACCTGTCTCTAGCTGACTGTACCAAACTGGTGGAAGGTAGACTCTTTGGTATACTGGAAGCCTCTGTCTCCCTCTTCTATTCTCTCTCTCTCTCTCTCTCTCTCTCTCTCTCTCTCTCTCTCTGTGTGTTTTTCAGAGCTCTGAGTGTGTCGGCGTGTGACGATGGCTGAGCCCATGTCGGATTACTTTAGCTGCCCTCTGTGTGTGGGCCTGCTGAGGGACCCCGTGGCGATTCCCTGTGGCCACAGCTTCTGCATGGACTGCATCAGCGGCTACTGGAATGAGGCGGATTACACAGGCATCTACATCTGCCCCCAGTGTAAGATCACCTTTACCCAGAGGCCTGTGCTGCGGCCCAACACCACGCTCACAAAGGTGGCTGAGAAGATCAAGAAGACCGGCCTGAACCTGAGCGTGACCGCCAATGCGCCCCAGGGGAACAGCGTGGCGGGGCCTCAGGACGTGCCCTGTGACTACTGCTCCGGCAAGAAGCTCAAGGCCGTCAAGTCCTGCCTCAACTGCCTTGCCTCGTACTGTGAGAAGCACCTGAAGCCTCACTACGAGTCGGCCACGTTCAAGAGACACAAGCTGGTAGATGAGCTGGGCAACCTGGACCGGAAGATCTGCCCCCAGCACCAGAAATCTCTGGAGCTCTTCTGCCGCACCGACCAAATGTGCATCTGTGCCATCTGCACCGTCAGTGAGCACAAAGGCCACGACATAGTCTCTGCTGAAGCAGAACGGAGCGAGAAACAGGTAAGTCAGGAGTCCTCCTCTGTAAGTGAAGGTGAAACTGTTAGTAACTGTTAGTGAAGGATCCATGGGCATTTGTTGTTTTCCGTAATGTAATTTTGACTCGCAGCACATAGGCATAGAACCGCTATGTTTTTGTTTTGGTGGGCCAATTAAAAGATAAGGTATAGCTCTAAATCATATAACCAAAACTACTTTTCATATGAAACAGTTTTCATTTACACAGCACACAGTCACTTTAAGGGAGTGATATGGTGTTGTAACATATTCAAAGGTTAATCGAGTAGCTCCTTCGTTCACTGAGTTACAATTTAAAAAGAGCCCCCAGTTCCCTGAGCGATAGCGGGCCAGGCTAGCAAACGAGAGGGTGGTGTGTGAGACAGGGATGTGGGCTGAGAGAGGAACCAGGAGAGGTGGGTGGAGATAAAGGAATGTTAGAGGAAAGGCAGACGTGTAGTATTCCCAGCCCCCACCGTCACCACCCCATCCGCCCTGCTGTGCTCCAGTGTCTGTACTTTGACCTGGCTCGTCACCTGTGATATCAGCCAACCTTCCCGTTACTCACAGATCCAAAACAACCCCCAGATTAGTGTTGCGGTCACTCTGGGAATGTGTTTGTAATGAGTCGATGAAAAGGGCTGTCAGCCTTGTGGTGTTTCAGCTGCTGCAGTGTGGGCAGGGACTGGGACTGTGGAAAGCAGGCCTCTGCTGAGCTGAACCCCACCTGTTAAGGATGGGCTGGTGATACTGGAAGAGAGGGGTGTTTTGGCCCTTACTGCATATCTTATCAATAAAGCAATCCCAGGCCCAACTTGTGGCCATGACTGCAAAATGGCGAAGTGAATGGTCAACAGGCAGTTGGGCAGGAGTGCCCATAAATTGCCTTTATCAACTTGCATAGTTAAGAAATACATGTTGAATTTAAATTATATCTATCAAGGGCATGTCTATGGGGCCATTCTAAGTGATATGAGACACAGCTTTGGAAAACATTGAGAAAGGGGCATCATTCATCCTCCTGAGATTTTGTGGGTGTTTATCTCAGTCTGGTTTCTCTCATTCATCTCTGGGTGTACAACCTCTGCCTCCCTTGTCTTACTCCTTCCCTGCCACACTCCCCTCCCTCTCTCAAAAGCCCCCTCCCCAGATTCCCCACATTCCTCTGGCTTATCTTGAAGAATGAAGCGGTGGGCTGGGGTGGGACGGGGTAGGAGTGGGGGGCCGAAGTTGAATAGGATCCTTCTCCTCTTTATAGCACATGTGCACCTTGAAATATCTTTCTCTCCAGCGGTGGATTCACATTCCAGGCATGGCCCGGATTCCGTCAGGCCTGGTGTTTCTCTTTTGGAGACAAAGCCGCCTGCACTGAGTGGCCGTTCATTCCCAGAGACCAATTATTTTCCCGTAAGGGAAAAAAATGCTCCCAAATGAATTACAAAATTTGAAGGTTATAACACTGTGAAAAGGAGCTGGGGGTCCATTAGCATAGCCTGGCACGGGAATGGGAGATCTGAGTGTACCGTACCACAACATTCTATTTCCAAACGTGAAAGAAGGCAATGGTCCTCGAGATAACTAAAGCCATGACAGCAAATCATGGATTCAGAAAAAGCTTTTAGGTTAAAGCAAACATACTTGCACAATTATGTCAAGAATTACATGCACAAAAAACATTGTGACAATGGGAAAGTGTACCATTGTGAGAATTTCACTAATTAACTTGCTTTATTCTTCCCACAGAAACTGCTGGGAGTTTCCCAAGCTGATATACGACAGAAATGCCAAGGGAGGGTGAAGGAGCTGGAAGAGCTGAGGACCGCCGTGGAGTCACTAAAAGTAGGAGACCAATATCAGTCAACAACCCATCCAATCGGAGCTCTTCCATGGTCACTAAGATAATGTTGTGGTTCAAAACACAAAAAAAATCTGAAGAAAGATTTCCTATGACACACTCAGAAAAATCTAGAGAGCTTCATTCCATTTCTTGCCAACCAAGAAGTGATGCATATCATGTGTTCCCTTGTTGCTGGCCCGTGTCTGGTGGGGGGGGGGGGGGGGGGGGGGGGGGGGGG
>JAVQJS010030388.1:0-11858 GCA_036024795.1 Galaxias rostratus
GTCCAGTCTTTCGTTTTTTTGGTCCCAACCCCCCCCCCCCCCCCCCCCAACACCAGTGAAAATTATATAGAGGTTGAATGTGTTTGCTTCTTCTCAGTAGAAGCAGCTGTGCACTGGTAGGCAGCTGAAACAGCTTGATAATATTGGTTTTAAAAAGAAAAAATGTATGGACATCAAGGGACTAAATTCCTAAAAGCAGAATGACTTACAGTCCAAATACAAATTTAAGGAACCTTGCAATGAGTGCTTAATATCCTTAAGTTCTCACATATTTTAGCTTTCAATTTTTGATCTAATATAGGCAAAGGGCGTTTGCCTGTTGCTATTCCTGTGCAACCATTCCGGGTAAAATTTTGGGATGACTAAAATGATTTTTGCTTGTTGGCTGTTTTATTCATTCTATTATTCAGACATTTGTTGCAAGGAGATCGCCGGTGATAGCATTTCTATGCTATTGTCTTAACATGTATATACTTGAGCAGAAATATAAACGTCTGGCAGTGTACCCTTTTTGCGACTGAATAGCTAATATTCTTATGCTCTGTGTGTGTAGGAGTGAAGCAGTACGCTTGTTCCATGTGTGACATGAGGTTTTTCCAGCGTTATCAACTGGAGAGACACAGCCTCACTCATACGGGTATGCGTTCATTTACCATACCCTTAACATTTAAACTTAACTCCCGCGATTGTCCTTATTGTTCTACCTTAGCCTGTTTTAAAAAACTGCTTTGACAAACGTAATTTTATGTTAAATTCCAACCCTAGACATGCAAGGCATTCAGTCGATCTGTCACAAATTTAAACATGCGTTTAAAATACCTTATTTGTTATTGGATGGAATTGTCCTTTGATGTCCAAAACAAACATTTAACAGATATTTAACAGCTTGTTATCTGAAACAATGTGAACGTACGACTTGAAACTGACTAATTTGTTTGTCTGTGTCACTTGCACGCCGTTTGTTGCACTTTGATGCGCCGCTTATGCACTGAACACGTATGCATGCTTTGGCTATTTTTATTTTGTTAAGGTTGGTTTTATTTGTTGGCAACTTGTATGATTTGTCTTCACCAGCATTGTACTCTGTTGCAAAGTGAAGGTTGAATACAAAAAGGGTACTGTACAAAAATATTTATGGTTGCACATGGTACAATCTTTTACCCAAGAAAATAGCTACTCAAAGCCATAGGACAGGTTGCACTAATACTTGCATTGCATTTGCACTGTAGTTAAATTGATCTGTTGTTGCTGTGCACCTAAAATGTACAACTTTTAAAATGAAAGCAATGGACAGCCACATTATGTCCCCTTCAACTTATTTATTATCCAAAATTGGAATCCATGTCAAATGTTCTTCCATACCATCAAGTTGCTATTTTACAGTTTTACTATCAATTAGGCAATTAACTTGTTATACTTTTGGCGCTGGGAATTATTTGAAAATGACTAAATGGGAATACGCACTTATCCTTGTGAAGCTTAGCTCAGGTGCTGGATTCAAAGTCCCACACAAGAAACAAACAAAAAGAGCCTCTTAACTGGTAGGCACGTTTTCAAACACATACAAGTGTTTTAGCGCAATTTCTTTTTAGTGTGTAGCTCAACAGAATATCGATGCTCAGTGCATAGTTATAGTGTTAGTGAGGTATAATGTTTTAAAGCGTAACAGTTTGTAGATCCGCTTGTTTTTACTGCGTCGAAGCGCAGTAAGATGCCTAAAGAAGGACGTTATGGCTATAAATTATTTTCTCTATTGATCTAATTTGTGATGGTCTTTGTAGTTTATTCTGATTGTTTATACGCCATAAAAAAAACAGCAAAACACCAGCTGTAAGATGTTTGATGTAAAAAAACAAAACAAAAAAACACGTTGACTTCTTAGGTTGTTTGTGTACGTACCTCAACAGCAAAACAATAGGTGTGTGGTGTGGCTTTTTAAATTAATGTTCTGTTTTATTGTCCATTAGAACCTATAAGGTTCTGTCTTATAGTAGAACCTCACCCATGGGAACCTTGGGACGACTATAATTGGTTTACTGAGCTATTCATTTCACCAAATATCTCTCCAGTTGCCGCTGTTTTTAAGTCGGTCTGGTCTCAAGCACTCCTGGTTCTAGGTCTCTCAAGAAGGCTGTTTCAGGTTTCCCAAATCAGTGTGTGTGTGTTTCGTGGGGTTCCCACACATTTTGGTGGTTCCATCAACTTCCATTACTGAGTTGGTTTCAGATGAGCTAGGTTCTACTGTAAATAACTCAACTAAAGTCAAATTTCGTGCCATTATACACATGCAAGAAAATCTACTTGGCTAATATGTGGCTGATCTGTGTATAGGGGTGAAGCCGTATGCTTGCTCCATATGTGATATGAGGTTCTTCCAGCGTTACCATCTGGCAAGACACAGCCTCACTCATACTGGTATGCGATGCTTACCTTAGCTCTTAATATTATATGTGATATCTGCAAATGCTCTCCTAGATATGCTTGCATATGTGATATCTGTGGATTAGTGCAAATGCTAGTCAAGTATGGGGTCAATTCTTATGTAACCACAGGCTATCTCTGAGGTCTTCTACCGTTTCAGCACATGACTAAGATTAGAGTTGCAATGTGCGCAAGTGCTTAGCAAAATTGGATCAACTCTTTAAAAATTAAGATTTTTAATGAGTCCTTTGTGGCTAGCTGTTGTGCCAGCGATGCGAAATTGCAATGCAGCTTAGGTTATTAGTAAGCAACAGCAATGTGCAGCACCCTTCGGTGTAAACTGTATGACAGGATGCCAACTCTGACAGCCAACGTTGTTATAGCAAATACATTATAACTTATAATGAATTACAAATAAATTACTACACAGTTGCACACACTACACAAGCTTTCCCAGACGTTTTGAAATAATAACCATTTAAGTACCATATATATGCAAATTGTATACTTCAGACTGAGCAAAAGTTTATATTAAATTTATGGAAAAATCTTTACCAAATTTCAGAGAAAAGGTTAATAAAGTCAATTAAATCAAAACAGTTAAATTACCTAGTTGCGTTTCCTTCGTGATAGTTCATTAATAAAGTTAAAATTACGATAAATTAATAATTGTATTTGTTTAATGCTGAATGAATTGACCCCAGCCTTGGTCTGAATTGATTTCAGAAAATGATTTCCGTGGTCTACACCTGTAGATTTTTGTAATTTTTTTTGGGGTTAGATATTAAGTTTAGGGGCACTTGAACTATCTCAAGTTGCATAAGATGAGAGCGTGTTTGTATTTAACAGTTTAACTAAACTCATCTTACTTTTTGTACTTGTTAATTTGCCAAGCCGTACATACAAGTAGTATGTTTAAACAATACATTTAAATACATTTAAAATCTTTCTCTAAAAATACAGTTTAATGGATTTGGTTAATCAACAAAATGTCTTAATTGTCATTATCTTGTGTGTTGTGTAGGGGTGAAGCCATACGCTTGCTCCATGTGTGACATGAGGTTTTTCCAGCGCTACCATTTGGCAAGACACAGCCTCATTCATACGGGTACGCTATGGATTTGTTATCAGTACCCATTTTTAGCCACTGCTGAGCCAAGATACTCTTGCATTTTGAATGTAGTAGTTTCTGAAACGGCACCAATTAGGGGTTTGCCTGTTATGTTAAGGCTTCCATTGCGCTCAACACACACCAAAATGTCTACAATTTGCCAGTAATTTAGTGAAACTATGGTTGCCAGCGATTTAGATATATTGTAGTTGCCTTGTTTTGGATTATTTTCCAGCATTTTCCTTGGGAACAACTTCATTCATTGTAGTTATTTATATAGATTTTTTTTTGTATTGTTCTTTGCACTGCGGCTATGGTGGTTTGTGGAGCTTGTATGTTTCGCTCTACGAATAAGGTGTCCTTAGTTCACCTTTCAGTCCATAGATTTTGGAAAAGAAGGGTGAAGGCCTGCAGGCTTTTGGTTTTAAGATAATTTTCCGGGCTGTCAATCGGGACAGTAAACGGAAAAAAGAAATGGCTGGTGATGATCAATTTTGTAAAAAGGCCTTTTTCCTTTTTGAAAGTGTGTCATGCGTCTTTTGTTCCTTTCATGCATTTTTCTAATTAATGAGTCCTTAAGGAGTTTCCTAAAGTTGCTTCTCATATCTAGACACTAAATCGGTTGAGGTAGGCGATGTGTATGGCTTTGGCACTAGAAAGCACATTTTGAAGCGTGAATCTTCAGTTGCCTGTTTTGAACACATACTGCAATGAACCTAGCTTTGTGTCAATAGGTTTTTTAGACACTTGTGTTTTTGTGTTGTGCCACCGTTTCAAAGTATACCAAACACAGTAGACCCTTGTTCTATTAAAATATTTTTTTTTATATGAAACATTTTTAAATAATTTTGGTTGTATTATAGAGAAAGGTGTCATTGTTTAATGTTTGCAGCAGTTGAATATTGTTAGTATATAGGGTGGCTGTCACAATAATAATAATTGCTTTGTCATTGACTATATATTTAGGTTGCATTTGAAATTGATTTGTTTTAATGGCCTGACAGGTCACGTGACTATTAAGATGAAGTTAGTCTTTGTACGATGTTTCATTCTGCCATAAACAAGTCCCGATTACTCGGTAATCTTACTGTAATGTTTGATGAAAAGTTAGGGAAAAGAATATCTGACTTCAGCGAGTATTAGATTTACACTAACACTCCAGTTTTAAAGTTGTGTGTGCCACTTACCTATGGGAGCTCTCCATTGGCGTATCAGAATTGGAATCAGAATTCCTTTATTTTGTCTCACAATAGAGAAATTTACATTGTTGCAGCAAAAAGTGGACAGTGCAGGTAAAAGAAACACATTAAACAAAGGTAAATGGGAGATAAGGGTAAAAATACATGTACTTTGAGGTAGAGTTGAAGGGAATGTTTTATCATTTTTGATAGTCTTATCTCTGTCTTACGTAGGTATGTTCCCACTGATGCAATTTTTGACTTCCACTGGGGTACAGCAGCACTAGTTACAGTGATTGAAAAGTCCCTCGGTTACGTCAATTTTTGACCACAGTTTGATCAACTCTGTTTTTGTAAGCTTGTTCTGCACACAGTAAATGTCTACATGAAAATATGTTTTGAATTAGAAGTAATAGTGTGTCTGTAGTGCAATTTCCTTTTCCTATTCAAACATCTGAAGAAGATCCATGTCCAGGTTCCTCTAGTTTATAATGGGCTCTTTGGTCGTAACACTCCTACTTGTGGGAGTGTATAGTTTATTGACACAAGGAAACTGCCTTGAGATAAATCTGTTGGTTGTTTAGTTTCTGCAGTCATCCAATGTTTTATGACAACCGAGGCATCGCATATAAAGCTGACTATATTTGCAGATGGTGGGTTTGGCAATGTCCGAATTGGTCCGTAAATGGGAGGAAATTAATTCAGTGTCGGATCTTAATGTATTATGTGTTGTTTTGTAAGCTTGGTAATTTACTGTGCATTTAGGGGTGAAGCCGTACGCTTGCTCCATGTGTGACATGAGGTTCTTCCAGCGTTACCATCTGGCAAGACACAGCCTCACTCATACTGGTATGCGTCTGTTATCCCCTTCACTGCAAACCTTACAAAAAATATATGAATGCATTATATTCAAATTGAATACATGTTGCGTAGGATACTTTGAATTGGTGTACCTCAAATAGATATTATTACGCTTGATGGTAAAACGACAACAATTGATTAGCAGAGGAAATTATGAGAAAAATTACCGTTTTAACAGCTGCTGGGTATGTCGTTTACACTCTTTCAGATTAATCAAATCTGCAAGAAACGTTGGGACGTTTAAATGCACTCTGCGTCCCAACAGATGCATCGTAACCGTAATAATTAACCGAGCCATGTTATACATTTAAACAAGGTGCACCTAGAAATTTTGAGTCTGTTTTGGGGATTACCGTACAGTTGTTTTTGTTTTTTTTAGCAAGTGCAGCTTAGATCCTGCATGCAATGTCTTCTCCAACCTTTGGAATGAATCCAAACTAGCTAGATGTATTTCTATTTTGTCATAAAATTGTTTGAATGTTCACTCCTGTCTACAATACATATGGTTTGCTATTAAGTGAAAGGAAAAACTAATGAAATCATACCAGGCCATTGGTACAATCAGACTGGAATTTCACACACTGAGCAGTGAAGTGAAGGCTTAAGTTAGACTCTAAAAGCACGAGCTATACAATTCTGATAGTCACTTCAACTTGATCAGTCGCAAGACAAGACTCTCTTGCGAATGTTGGGGCGTAGTTCTTAAAATACGTTGCTTTTTAAGGCGGCAAAGTTTGCTATAATGAAAAAAATAAATAATAATAAACAAATAATGTAGACCATAAACCTGTTCCTGCAAGAACATGGTCAGAAGCATTTCACAGTCAGCCATGCTTGTGGCCTGTTTGACACAGATCTCTGCTCTGTGTATAGGGGTGAAACCGTATGCTTGTTCCATGTGTGACATGAGATTTTTCCAGAGATACCACCTTGCAAGACACAGCCTCATTCATACGGGTATGCGTCTTACCTTACCCTCTCACCTTCTCTGAGACAATACTTGAGCTTTGTTGAGGTCCACATGCATGGCTTACTAGCATAAGTCATCTTGCAAAACGGCACATTTGCTTGTAATAGTTATATTTTGAAAGCATAGGTTTTTTTGGGTAAAGATTTCACGAGTCAGTTTTTTTGTGTCATGTTCATTTTCATGGCATTATGCACATCTGATAAAGGACTATAGATTTTCTCTTAGGTCCACAAATAAATAGACGTCTGTGCTAAATGAATCTGAACTTTGGAGTTAGACAAAGGATTTAATCTCTGTAAGGTCAATGTGTTTAATTTTTTGTCAAGTTTGGTAATGTGCTGTGTGCATTTAGGGGTGAAGCCGTACGCTTGCTCCATGTGTGACATGAGGTTCTTCCAGCGTTACCACTTGGCGAGACACAGCCTCACTCATACTGGTATGCGTCTGTTAAATCATCCCCCTCTATTTTAAACCTTGGTCACTAAACACTATGCATTTGTTAAGTTTACAAGCAAAATGTTAAAACACAGAGGCTCAGCTTGGAATGCAATATGTATCCGCATGCTTATTTAGTTTCTTTCAGCGAGTTAGGGAAATGAAAGTCATTGTTTATGAAGTCATAAGGCCTACCAAAGAATTTATGGAATTTTAGGCTTTGTTGGAACTGTCCACCTAAATTACAAAAATTACTGATCGCCAAGACTTTGTTTGTGCAGTATTAATTCATGTGAATATGTTAAAACATAATTCCTTAATTTTTTTATTATGAAGAGGCTAATTCTATCGCAGATGTTGAGCTCATTGTAATATAACAGTTTGACGTTAAAGCTGTGCAGAGATCAATAATTATAAACATGGGGCAGAACTTATTCACCAAATAAATGTTGTTATTTATTGCCAATTGTTTTTCGATCTAAAAGCTAATGTTTCTATGCTGTGTTTTTAGGAGTGAAGCCGTATGCTTGTTCTATGTGTGACATGAGGTTTATTCAACGCTACCAGCTGGAGAGACACAGCCTCACTCATACAGGTATGTGCCATATACTGGGAATCCTCATTCCTTTCTGTTTTCAAAACCTAATGTTAAACGTGACGATTGATTTATTTAGACATGTGGCTGCATCAAACTCGAGTTTGTGTAATGTTTTTTTATTATTATTATTATTCAAGCCTTCTAGTCATTCATATATGTCCCATAGACTAGCTCGTGTAACTAGGCATGTGGGATCATTATTTGTATTTGTATAGGGCTGTTATTTACTAATAAAATATGAATTGTTAAAGTCTTTTCAAATCCTCTTAGTTTGAGATGTTTGAGAAAAAATGTCAAGATGTTAATGAATGTGGCACTGTAACCTAAAAATATGCATTTGTTTAAATATTATTAATCAGAGTATTATGTAAGCGATTATCTTAATCTTATTCAAATGTTTGCTTTTTCGTTTATGTATACCAACTGCCACAAATTTTCAATGCTACCATTAGCTTGAAGCTGATTTCTTTGCCAGCAGGACAATTTATAAAATACTTTGTGATCGTGATTTGCATTGCTAAATTATAATTTGAATCAGATTCTTAGATACAACCCCCTAAAAAATCTAAAATAGATTGTGTCTGTAAAGGAGTCATTGATTTTTTTTCCCCAGATATCAATTCCAGAGTCCCAGGTATCAATGTATTTAGTCGGTAGTTGTGTTTTTCTGAATGAGAGCGGTAAAGAAGTCTTCACACCCTTTAAGTAAATG
Organism: Galaxias rostratus; assembly: GCA_036024795.1. Taxonomy (NCBI): domain Eukaryota; kingdom Metazoa; phylum Chordata; class Actinopteri; order Galaxiiformes; family Galaxiidae; genus Galaxias; species Galaxias rostratus. The sequence goes on from JAVQJS010030388.1 coordinate 8,287, forward strand.
GACAAGATGTTCTTGGATAGTACACTGTGCACACAGTACTAATTAGCCTATCGTTTTGTAAATTTGCAACACGTTAGTAACAAGAGATATGGACATTTTTGCCAAAAGAGAATAACTCGAATATAGCGCCTATTTCTCACTGTTAATGTTTTAAAGCAGTGTGCCCTCGCCATGGCAAAAGGGAAGTTTTTTTTTTCTTTTTTCTTCAATCAATGACCTCTTTATGACAATCAAGTATGTTTTCTACCGATAGCGTCTATATTAAAAATGAAAAAAAAACAAAGATTTTTTTGTCATTTGCATACAGATTGGAATTAACTGCCTCCCGATTTGAATTATTACCTTAATCTTGTAAACGTAGAAGAGCCAATCGATCATTTGCCGCTGATTGAAGTACCTGACAAACTTTACTAAGCATATTGGAATTAGTAAAGTTTAAATCGATTATTTTTGGCAGTTGAAACTTCTAATGTTTAAGTTGGTACTCTGTGTATAGGGGTGAAGCCGTACGCTTGCACCATGTGTGACAAGAGGTTTTTTCAGCGCTACCACCTGGCGAGACACAGCCTCACTCACATGGGTATGCGTCCGCCAACCTGTTGTGAGATTAGTGTACTTTAACCATTGTAAATATATAATGTGAGAATGAAGAATATTGCCAGTGATGATGCAAACATTTCTTTAATAATTGCAACTGAAGCTGGAATTTAAAAAAATAAATTTCCACCAGATGACATCATCAGCTTGTGATGTGTTGTGGTTGTGGATTGAACATTATTTAATACCACACAAACATTGTGCTTACTGGGTTTCCCGTAAGTAATAACTGGGTTGTACATTGGTTATTAACCACCATAAACAATTAAGCATAGGAGTGAACTTGGAGGAGTTCGAGAGGGCTAAAAAATTCTTCAAGTTTTGGGGGTTAAATCGACAAAAAATCTCTTGCTGTTGGGTGGGAGAAGGGAAACGTTTGCTAGCATGTGTTTGAGATGTCTGTTGAGATGTTGCGAATGGATTTTTTCCGTGCGAATGAGGGAACTGTGTACGAGTCTCACTTAATTACAGAGAAATCTGTTTGTGACAAGTATTGTGTTTGTGACAAATTCAATACAGGTAGTTAACTAGGACTGAATCGAATGTAGCTCAGTTTTGGTCTACAACGCCATAGGATTGTCACAATACCAAACTATTGTATTATACCAGCAATATTATACAATTCTAGCGTGACGTGTACGATACCACACAATTAAGTAGGTTTTTCATAATCAGTAAAACAGACTTTAGGGTAGAAATGTGGTGGTACTACTTTATCGTGATACTTGTACTGGTAGAGGATTGTTGGGGATATTTTGATACTGTGGCAACACAAGTTGGGGTAGGCCAAAATGATGTGGCTGTTTCATGTGTTTACAGTTATATAGACTTATCGTGGGGATGGTAACAGTCACCAACTAAATCCCCAACAACACATGCACCATAGTCTATAGACAAAGTACAGACACACACACACACACACACGCTGCTACCTCTTGGTCCTTGCTTTCAAAATGATAAATCCCTACCATCGTAAATTTAAATATGGATCATAAAAGGGTTGTAAGGTAATGTTTTATTATCCTATCCATAGATGCCATTGCTACCTATTTGGCGATCTACAGTGTCTTATCTGTATCACTGTCAATCAACCCAGCAAGCAACAACACTAGCGAGCTAATACTCTTTCCACTATTGTTTCTGTCTCTGTGTGTTATTGGCAGCAACACAAATACAAACAAGCTAGCTGGCAGTATAGGATAGAAATGTCTTTAGTAGCTAAATTCTAAAAGACACTTTTTCAAAATCATTACTCAGCTTTGAAGGGTTAGGCTTATGTTCGTAGTCTTCATTTTAGAAAATGAATTATATAAAGAACAATTAAAGTTGTTGTTGTTGTTATTATTAAGCTTGACTAGACCCATGAATATGATAGCCATGGTCGAAAAGTAATAGGTTTGTGATGCCAGCTGCATGTCGGCCAAAGCTATTGCAAAGAGCTGTCTACCAGCCTTTTTTATACTTGCCTGTGGTTAGCCTTTTATAGTGTTAAATCGTAGTAGTGATAAGCAGTATCATTCAAATTTGACCTTTTTTTTTGTTTGTTTACTGATTAAGACAGAGCTTAAATAGTATTAACATTGTTTTGACTCAAACATTCGTAGGCGATAAATGTACCACCTGTATGGAGTGTACTATGACTGACAATGTTTTAAAGCAACTTTTTTATATTAACGGACTATCAGTACATTTCTATTTTGTCTGGGAGAATGAAAGGGTTGCGGTTCAGATCACTCTCCCTGAAGTTTATATGACCCACATTTTGTGTGCCCCCAGATCTCTTGCGAAACGGACACATAGTTTTATGGCACAAGGTAGTGCGTCACTAAATCAGACATAGATGCCCACACTTAGCATAGACGTTAACCGCGCTAGTAATGTGTAGCGACCACAAGCGTTCTACATGTCGTCTTTGCTTGGTAACCGTAACGATATCACTTCTTGCAGATAAATGTCTTCTAGTAACTTTTTAAATTTCGCTTAGAATTTTACGTTTCACGTATTGCTAAGGATTGTGACCAAATGACTATAATGGGCACCAGTAAGGCAGTAATTGGGCTGAAGCAAGACCAAAGAGCATTGAAATGATAGTCATACATTTGTACAGACAACAATGTGGGTTTGGAGAGTGATAGGAAGATATACCTTAATACATATGCCTAATTTCTGCAAATAACATAACCAAGTTTATATAGTTATTTGACCCAGATGTTTGAGATTAGAAAATGTTTGGTAATCACTTTCCCTACCTTCTTTAGGTAGAAAATAACTTATTCGCTGGGTGGTGAATGGTACTTTACCATGTTAACATGGCGGCTTAAATTTGGTAGGATGGAAATGAAGAAAATGCTGATACCCTTATTTGATTTCAGCGTTAGATTGTGTTACACGTTATACTTTATTGTGATCAGTCAGAGGAAGAACAGACCTGGGTAGAAGGAAAGACAAATGGTAGTTTGCCTAAAACAATTACATGTAATTGTAATGTATATATAATGTAATTTTATGATTAATTGAATTTTTTCTGCTGATAAACCCCAAACCTGGTGCAGTGCCATAGCATAACCATTGAAGTAGTCGAACACTATACTTGGATTTTAGCTTCTCCCAGACAGTTGGCAATTCTTGATCTTGTTCCCTGTTTATTTATCAGTGTTTATTTTTGTAACCGCTGTGTTCATCCTAAAGAGTATGAACTAGTCGTTTTTGTAAGGAAAGCATTTGAATACCCTATCAACATTTTATATCAAAGTATGTGTGTTTTGGCTTTCAAACTAATGTTAAAATGTTTTATTTAAGATTTTTCTAATTTGGGGCAAACTTACTTAAAAATTCCATCCTCAAGCTTATGCCTAAATTGGCGTGTGTGGTTAATAACCAATAGCAAAGTTATTCTATACTTTCAATTTAATGTTGGAGGGGTGGTTGGGAGTCAGGCTCAGTGATAATACTTGACTGCTCTGCGTTTAGGTGTG
>JAVQJS010030400.1:0-12151 GCA_036024795.1 Galaxias rostratus
ACACACACACACACACACACACACACACACACACACACACACACACACACACACACACACACACACACACACACACACACACATCTACATTAAAGTACAAGTAAAAACAAAATGTGGCATGGGTTTTGAACAGGGAGCCGTATCTTATCGTAAGAGGTCTTACATGCCGGCTCCCACGGCCTGACGCTATTGGCCTCCACGCTCCATGTGACTTTCGGCCACTGGTGCACATGCGCGGGAAGGCCCAGCACTCTGTAAAGCCCACCGATTCTCATCGAGTTACACAGTTCATCTAAACGGAGAGAACACAAAGAGATCCTCGTCAGAGAGGTCTTGTTCTTTCTGCTTGTTATCGAAGAGACGCGCATGCCACCAACACACAACTGCCAAGGGTAACAGAGAGAAAGGCTTCCCGAACAAAGCTCTCTCTGTGTCTGCGTCACGAGACCAGCTAATGAGAGTTCCTTACATTTATTAACATATATTCTTAGTAACTGGAGCTCTCTATATAGATTTCCGACATAAGACTGAGTCAACAAAATATGCTAATAATCAAGGTAATAGTAACCGGTCTCTTAGGTTTAGGGACTGGGCAATGTTATTGGACGGGACAGGAGCCTCTAATATTTCACTAAGGGGCACTGTGCATGGCTAGCGACTTTATTTATCTTACCTTTCCTCAAGTATGTTGGTGTTCTAAAAATTAAGTTAATTTAGGAACTAGTCCCAAAGGATGAAATACTGTACGCACACTTTCTTCTATTCCATTCCATGAAGTGAATGAGAAGGAATGTGGCTTTAAATCAACTTTAAAGAGCACATTTCTAATGTTATTGCTTTGTTAAGTGTTTAAGTGTAATTAATTCAGTATGAGATACTTTGAAGTTTGAGCCCCGTTATACTTAGAAAAAGTAGAGCACACCAATTGCTAAAATTATAAGTATGTTTATTGATGTCTAACTAATCCAGTGGTCTCTGTCAAATGTGGAAACCTATTTTGAACATTTAAACAGACTCTTAAAACAATATTTGTAATGTTTCACACATTGCAGAAAAGTATTTGGTAGGTTAAAGATGTTTGGCATATAGTGTAGGTCTATGTGGTTGAGAAAATACGTTTAAGTATAAGTGCATACCGTACTTCAAAGAAAATAAGGGGGGCTATAAATATTGTCGACGAGGGATGCAAAGCATGAAGCAAGCCTACCTCTCAGGAACAGGGTGACCGATTGGTACCTCAGTGAGCTTTGGGGATGGACACTCAGTACATCCAACGCTTTGACGTGGATTAGCTCCACCAGTTGTTTCTCTGTTGTAACACACGAAAACGTCATTCTTTTTGTAAAAAGTGGCGCATTCACTCCAGCCACTCAGGTTACTCAGCCAGACTCTGATCAAAAGCACAGCTGTCGGCCAGGCCTCGGTCTTACCGCCCAGAACCCTGAATTTGACATCCTCTTTGAGGGGGGATGAGCACACACGGCAGGTGAAGTCGTTTCTTACTGTAGCCGACTCCGTCGCCCCTGGAGTGTGCACTCGTATGTGAAGGAAGCCTAAAGACACAGGTTTGGGATGTAAATAATCATGAACAAGCTGACACTTTCGAGTGATGCCGTTCCCATGGCGGCTAGGGTCATGATACCTGTTGAGCAGGGGCAGTCATCCTCTGTGCATAGGAACCTGGCACCCTGAGTGTATTTGGTGACCCGTGTGACGGCAACCACCAGGCCCTCCATGGCAACCGGTCTCATGGGACCATACCCTCGTGGAAACTCACACAGATCCAAGGTGTACTCGGGAAATGGCGGCAAATGTGTGAATTTCAGAATCACATTTACCTCAAGGATGTAGGACAAATGACTTGTAAAGCTTCTAGCAAAAGGCGGTCAATAAGTTGTTAAGCCGCAACACAGGTCTATGACCAAATACTTTATTTTTTCTAAGTCAGAGAAAAAGACAGAGGCATATTGAATGCAATAGCTTTTTTTTTTGACCTGCCACCCAGACAAATAATACTGTACAGACATTTCAGACATCAACTCTGGTGGCTTATATAATTGTTACTGTGAGAAATTTTCCATTATTACCTCAAACTATAAATTGCAGTTGCCAGAAAATGTATCAATATCCCTGCATTTACAATACAACTATTCATCATACCACTTATCGGTATGACTCGAAAAGTAATCTTACCTGACTCTCGGTGTGTATTTTCTCTATGAGAAAAAGAGTTTTTATAGTAATGAAACAAACCTGTAGGGGGAAGACGTACATATGGTGAGGATATAGGATATCATTGAGGTAGCTGAACCGTTGCCAGGAACAATTGCGAGTTTCCTTAAAACTTACAGACTGAAATAGAGCCGTAGCTTTCAGTGGGTCATGGAGAACACAATCGCCCAATGTAGGATCCAACTCGATCACATCAGAGGGATTTACTTCAATGCTAAAACTGTAAAGTGCTTCACTTAGCTGGGGATCTGAAGAAAAAGTATAATAATAATTTCAAAATACTCTTAAGACCGGCAATCAGGTGTGGTGTGAATCATGAGTCATGACCAGCATTGATCTCGACATTTAGGCGTTGTTTTCTGGGGGGTCCTCAAACTAGAATGATTTAAACACTACTTGAACTAGCGATGATATATTTGAGAAAGTTAGTCACAGTTTAGTTGACTATAGCAAATATATGTATATATGAAAAACCCGTAAAGGATGATCAGAAGACTGTATTTTGGGACGTTTAGATGTGAGATAGAATACCCTCTGTGCCATTCAGTTCTGGACATCATCACTGACACTAGACTGCTGTATGGCAGAATTGCTAGCAGCAAGACACCTCCGGGTTGACACTGCTACGTAATAAGATAGCTAGCTAACGTAACTTTTAGGCGCTTTAACAGGTACGTCAAATCTGATGGCAAAATTGACCTAAAATTACATAACATTCATTTATAAGCGATTTAATATACCGTTAAAGGCTTGACAATCTTCGGTTAGTTTAATTAGTCCACCGCTCTTATCTAAATAATACAAAATAGATTCTTTCAAGGATAACGTGCCGTCCATTTCAGCATACAGATGGGCTATCAAACTAGCTTACTGTAAATTTGTAGTTGGCTGATCGTTTGTGTTTGAAAGTGGAACTTTGTCAGACTGTCTATTCAATATCTAACCCACTTATAACCGACACACGCGCGTTCAACTTTGAATCAATATACATATATTTAATTTCGTCTAGAACAGTAGGCTTGTTTTTTATTCATCCGAATACAGCATAGGGCGAATAAAAGTGGCTTAGTTTGGATGAATTAATTGTGTTTAAGGCAGTACAGGCCTATAGAAATAATAGCATGTCAAAACTATGGAATTGTTTTTAGCAGATCATCTCTAATAGACTAGTCAGAACAGTAATATTTACATTGTTCATGGACACAAATACCTGACTTCGTTGACCTCATGTAGCCAACTAGCCTTCCCATTTCCAACTAAATTTCCCTCTACATGTCAACATAATTGTTGTTATATCCTTAACAGTATCGACTCTCAAATAATAGAAATAGGAGAACATTGATTTTGACGAGAAAAAAAAGAATACAGAAATGATGTGTAGTGAAGATAACTGCATCTGATTAGAAGCCTGAAACCCCAAGACCTTTAAAAATAGATGTCAATGAGAAAAGAATGAAAGTTAAGGCTTATTTGTTGGTCAATGCTCACTTTGGGCAACAACATTATCTGGATAAAGATTAACCAGAAAACAATAGGCAATACATATTTATGAAGCTATATGGTCCACATTTCATAAAAAATATAATCTGTTATATAAATATAATTAGGTAAAAAGGTTTCTTCTTTTAAACTGTCATCCCGAATTGTTGTTAAGGTAAATACTTTGGCTATACAAAATGGGTTAATCCACAACGAGAACTTTTCCCTTTGAGTAAAGAAACCGAGACAGGTTATGGATTTCCAGGAGCACCGTTGCAAACTGTCTATAGGAAGGAATCATCGGAGGGTGGCGCGTAGGAAAAGCCTAGGAAGGCGTCGTCCGCTTCCATCACGCTGGCATTCACGATGGAATGTTCTGCCGACCAGCAGACGGAGCTGGGCACAGTCTCCTCAGTGAACTCTGGATCAAAGTTTGTGATATCATAGGGGGTGTTCTGTAATCAAGACAAACAGGCAAATCAAAAGTGGCATCGGCCATTTTGCTTCGAGAGTGCATTTACCTAAACACTTTCTTCAGAGTTTTGCTAAGAATAGGATATGATAAGCTATCTGACCTTTCATTGAATAAGAATATGTTCAGTAAATCACGAGTCACTTACAACATTAGGAGTGAATGGAGGAGGGATCTTCTTCTGTTCAAGGTCATCCCAGTTGATAGAGAAAAAGAAACTGTGTCCCTTAACCTCCTCCTAAAAACGAGATAGGACAAGGTACGTAGTAAGATGTGTCATCTAAAAGATACTGTCGAGTTTGGAGAGTATGTTCTGGCGATAGAGAGCATAAGGCCATGCATCTCGAATACACAAAGTGGTTTCCGGGATTTGGGGTATTTCCCAGGGGAATGTTTTGGAATCACATTGGAACTACGCCACCAGGAACTCACAAAGTCATTTCTGGAGCCCAGTCTTTCGGTGCCGTCTTTGTCCAGGAGGGCCTGCAGGAGGGACCAGGCTGTGTTGGACGCACCAGGACGCATCAGCAAGGGCTTGTGGAGGATGTTGTCGTACATCTCGTGCGTGTCCCTGCTGTAGAAAGGAGGCTACCACATAGGAAACAGGAACAATGTGTTATCCATACGGGCGACTAAGCTAAAACTAGACATGACTCCTAGGACACAGACCGTGGTTTTTCAACCATATACATGGCCAGACTTATATATGTATTTCCTGCTTGTGAGCTTATAGGTCTTTCTAGGTTTCTGTGCCAAATTCACACTTTGGTTTAAATGTTCCTCACACTACAATCCAAAGTGAATACAAGTAAAAAAAAAAAAAAGAAAATGACATAAATATATTCTTGAGCAAAATCTAACAGCTGGTTTTACATCTTGCAGGGAAGGCCTTACATCAGTCAATTAAATATTTAATGCCAACATCTATATCAAAGACGGTTCTCTATGAATAATAATAATAATAATACATTTAATTTATAAGTGCCTTGCTAAACACCTAAGGTCACAAGACATGGTAACAACAGCACGATGTACAATTCAGGATGCAATAATCATAGGGGAGACACATCGTTGGAAATCACAAGGTGACAAGGGTGTAAGACAACAAACACCTTATATGTCAGGCATCATAACGAGAGCGTTCCTTAAAAGAGAGGAGTCCTTTAAGGAGACAACGCTCACCACTCACCAGGCCAAAGAGCATTTCATAAAGCACTGAGCCCAAGCACCACCAGTCTACAGTGTTGTCATAAGGCTGCTTCCTGAGGACCTCTGGAGCCAGGTACTGAAAAGAGAGGTGGAAAAGTACACGTCAACACAGTATTGAGACCTCTGGGTCATTGCAGAATTGATGCAATGATACACGTCCTCACCCACTTGGATTATAATAGTGGAGTTACATAAGTTACAACGACTCTATTCAGCGCCACATTCTTTCGCTGTTGCAGCACGCCAAGAGATGCAATTTCTAACACGCTACATATATTTAGATTTCAGATATAGCTTCCAGTTTGATTGAGAAATAATACAATCTCTTTTATCACCAGAAAATTCTTAGCATTGCGCGGATTATGTTGATTTCAGTGAACTGTTTGCATTATTTCTGGGTGTTTTAAAGGGAAATAAATTGTGAAAACCATGATGTGTCAATCTGGGGATGTAATCTTAGTCCTATGGGCTTAAAATGTAAGGAAATCATGTTGTGGATGCAAAATTAAAAAGATTTGCATGTATTGGATGCATATTTAAAAGATTTGTGGAGCGGTCAAGAAACAAGAAAACAAACTTAACATTATCTCTTGCCATGTGTATCTTGCCCAAAACAATGATTACTCACCACAAGTCTTTTATACAAAAAGTTGCCTGAGTTAATAATTATCCGTCTGACGTTGACATGGCTTTTTTAGAAAACATTTAACCACATTTAAAAAACTCAATGCTACCTCGGGAGTCCCGCAAAATGTGCTCGTTGTTTCGGCTTGAGAAATGCCTTCCTTGCACAACCCAAAGTCAGTCAAAACGATGTGTCCCTTAAAAAAAAAAGAAAAAAAAAAGAGAAACTTTTAGACATCATATGCCACACAAGCAGCTCATTATCATGGGAACAAAAGAATCTGTGGTGCACTGGAATGCTGGCAGGAGTGCAGCCTGCACGTAATTCTCTCACTTTGTCTATAAGGCCCAGTTAAAAAATGCCCAGTTAAAACCTAATCCGATCCCAAACATTCTCTCCTGCTGAAACTGCAAAATGATACTTGCTCCTGTAGCTGGTGCAGATTATTAAGCACATACCAAACATTTGCCACAATATGAGCAGTATTATGAGCAAATCTATAACAAATAATTTGAATGTACTGTATAATTAAACAAACATTCAGTATAACGCTATACATTTGAAATATTTACTTTATTGAACGAATCAAAAAATATAAAAATTGCTTGGAGCAAAATCTGAATAGCATTTATGGGTACAACAGGTAGATAAAATTATTCCAGTTCAATTGTATGTCAGAAGTGATTGTATGTCAGCAGCCTTTGTAAACCAAATTATCTCTTGATTCAACAAATATTGTTTGTTCTTGTCAGGACACGTTTCACAATATGTAATTTTCAAACAGGAAATATCATACTCACTTCAAAATCAAGAAGGATATTTTCTGGCTTCAAGTCCCTAGGAAAAAAGGAAATCTTATCAACATTTATGAATCTCCGTTTTTCATCAAGCAAATGCATTGAAAAAGTGTTCATTTATGTTAATAAATAATAACAGCTTTAACACTGTTCTTTAACAATCTGTTGAGTGAATCTTATAGCAGGGTTATGGACCTCAGGTTACAATTTCAAATGAATCCTCAGTGCAACCCATTAAGCGTAATAATACAATTAGAGCTGATCAGAATTTACATAATTAGCCTATGACCCCTCTCTAAGGTAACATTTGAACACACATAATGGTTAATTTACAGTTGTGTATGTTTATGGAAATAATTGGAAATTACAAATGTCAACAACGCAAGACCCTAAAGAGTATTGAACGCTCTGAAATGCAACAAATTGAGAGTGTAGAGAGAGTTTAGAGCTAGAATACTCATTGTGTATCAGTGGCCTTGTGGATCAATCTTTACGAATGTATTTGACATGACTGTAGTTCCGTTTAATAATCATCCCTTGACGAGGCACACACAGGAGTGCTAGACATCACGTACCTGTAAACAATGTTGAGAGAATGGAGATAGCCCAAAGCGCTCGCTATTTCCGCAATGTAAAACTTTGCTCTGGGTTCCGGAAAAGTGCGCTCTTTTTGCAGATGGAAGAAAAGCTGAAACCATAGCAACGGCGTACTTCATCACTCCACTACAGTAACCAACATAGGCAGATTGAAAGCAGCAGATTCAACAAACATACTGAAGCTAGTGCCGGACCACAAATTCCTACGGTAGAGCTATGGTGCCTGGATGGTTGCCGGAGTTTACAACACTCTTCCGGTGCTATGGCTATTTTGGGCTATCTTTGGAACCAAGATTCAAAACATTGCGAGTGCATTGTAAGTGAAAATACTCACTTCTCCCCCATTGACAAAATCTAAAACGAAGTACAGCTTGTCTGTGGTCTGAAAAGAATAATGTAATCCGACCAGGAAAGGGTGTTTCACATTCTTCAGAAGCACATTACGCTCTGCCATGATGTGCTTTTGCTATGGGGGGAAAAGGAGGCTTTTGTAAGATGGGGTTAACATCATGCATCCTCGATGGGTGAGCTAAACAAAACACCTCCAACTCACTGTAACCAAAGCGTTACATTTCACACTTACCTCTCTCCGGTTGAGAATGACCCTTTTTTGCAATACTTTGATTGCGTAATACTTCTTGTCATGTTTCCATTTAGCAAGGAGAACCTTAATCACGTGGGAGAGAAAGCATTGTCAGGCAAAGCAGCCAAGATAAGGACAATAGACAATATAGTGTAGTTCTCCCAAACAAAGTGAAACTCTCACTTCCTACAATGAAAGGCCCTTTGTCCGTTGGTACGGAAGTAAAACTAAGTAAGACGGCTCCGAACAACTCCCTGTGGTACTGACTCTTTCACATCTACTCCACTCCTGTACATCTACCATTTCAAAATCGTAACAGCTTATCAAATACACACTTTGTGTGAGTAACATAATAAGACAGATACTAGGTTTCCAATCAGACAAACACATTAATAACCGATGCATTTAAGTGAAAATGATTAAAATGACTACATTTACAGAGTAGATTTCAAATACATTACACAACAATGAGTTGTGTTTGATAAACTATTATTATTTAGTTTTATTTCTCAACATACACTTAGACATGACCCATGCACATACCTTTCCAAAACTCCCCTTACCAATGACCTTAAGGAAGTCAAAGTCAGTAGGCTTTGCACTGAAATCAAAATAGACCAACAAGCCATGATGAAAGGCTGTCTCAATGAAATGACAATACAATAAATAGGATTGTTTGCTTTGAAACGATACATACTGTGGGTTTCCAGAGGGTCCCAGGTTAATGTTTCTAGAGGTAGAACTGCTCTGTAATTGGGGGGGAGGGGGGGGACCACAGGATTAGAATGGCCTCCAGAAGTATAAGATAGGATTCGAGACTAGAAGACTTAAGACTAGACGTCTGTCAAAAACAGTCGATGCGTACGACCACCTATTGATAGAAACCGTACCGGTATGTTACTATTTCCAAGTTGGTCACTTGGTAACATAAGGTTGAACATTAGGCTCTGCACTTGGAGTACACCTTAGCAACCCACCTTTTCATCCTCATCTTCAGAGGCATCTGAGAAGTTTGGAGACTTGTCCATCTGGAGGAATGCTTTGACATCAGGGCTGTGTTTTAAAGGTTCATACAAAGTGAGTTAGTAAGGCCTGCTAAACTATTGCAATGGCACTGCTGCGGAAGTGCATCTACTCATATATTCTGCTGATACGATTTGTCCCACAAAGATCTTAGATTATGAATGACATATTTGGCAAAGCATCCATGTCATGACTATTTAATATCCATCGTAGTAAAGTTGACACACTTTCACTAAACACTCGCTTTCGTTTAGTTTCGTAAGTGTGTAAATTGAACTATTTTTGCCGTTTTGAAATTTGATGCTGCATAAAAATAAAACATAACAGAAACCACACTTACTGATGGGTAAGTTGAGGATGTGATACAATTTTCTGGATGAACTCATGTAACCCAGTTCTTCTTTGCTTAATGAACTCTAAATTATAACAGATTTGAATCATTGACATGAAACCTGGCACATAACGATGTTAATAAATACAAAAGCTTTTCAATTAATTTAAATAAAATAGAAAATAATATAAAGAATCCATAATCAATGATGATTTGAATTAACGATGATATGTTTTTGTTGACCTGCTGAAGTAAACCAACAACAATAAAATAAAAAATACATTAAAAGTTTTGTGAATGAAAGCTGTATTTGAACAGCATAGTGAAATGCATACCTGGGTCAAAGTTGTCCCCAAATATTCTCTTGGCAGGAATTTTCAAGTTCAAAGAGGGAAACTGTTTTTTCAACTGCATCAAAAGAAAAAGCTCATAATGTAAACTGTCAATACTAACTTGTGCCTGATCACACATACGAACACGTAACAAAATATATTTGTACATTCTACAAGTATGTATTAAGTGAAAGACAATGTCCACTTACTGTGTTATAGAGCTTGTCAAACTCTGCATATCTCCGGAAGACAAACCATTCATGTCTTCCCACATTGACCATCACCTTGTAAACCTGAACAGAGAACATGAAGTCAAGTCAGAATGATCAAAGCAGCCATTATTCCCTCTAGAGGTTTAGTTACAAGCCACAGGAAAGAGTCACATCTACGCAGATATTGGATCTGATATAAAAGAAAGTCAGACAGTCCAGAAACATATATTTTATTTAGATAAACGAAAGCGAGTGTTTAGTGAAACTGTGTCAACTTTACTACAATGGATATTAAATAGTCATGACATGGATGGTTTGCCAAATATGTCATTCATAATCTAAGATCTTTGTGGGACAAATTGCCTCTGACAAGCAAGTGGCTCAACAAAAAGGGCTATTGTGACATAGACATGCACTATGTTCATAGAGGTTAATTAATTACATTAATTACAATACAAACATCATCATTAAAGACAACTGACAAACCAAGTCTGACGCTGTTTCCCAATACAACCAACCTCACAGGAGATTATTTGAATGACCCTATCAGAAGATCATATCTTCAGTAACCCGTCATAGATTGGCAGCTCCACCAATAGTATCAATAGTTCTACTTGCACACTCACGGTGAAGCGTTTCTTCTTGTCCCTCTGTTCATTGTGGCAGGGAATGCTAACATTAGGGCAGCTGGGCTGCTCCTCCATGCTTCTGCTGGGAGTTTTATAACGTGAGGGTGTGCGGTACGGTTCAGAGGATCCTCAACGTTTGTCTGGGAAACGTTTCATTCCCCCAGCAAGCCGATGCCTATTAGAATCTCCAAAAGAAACAGAGAAATAAAATCAGTATTCGGTCATAACTATTCTTATAGCACAAGCAGGTCCTCTGAAAGAGTCTTAGCGATGGCACGGGCGGACTCTTCCATCAAACATAAACAACAAGAAATATCGCGTTGTTTATCTAATTTCAACAAAATTGTCAATGCCTTGGAAACGTGTCCCATTGTTATTCAAATAAACCTTTTTCTAATCTCTCCTTCTTCTGGAAGGTGTTGTATGGGGGGGGGGGGGGGGCGGGTTGGGACTGTGGTGACGTGACTAGAAAGAGCCCACATTGGGGTCAGGGAGCTGCAGTGCAACGTTAATCGCCACACAGCAGGTTTCCATGTCACGGACAGCTGGGTGTCAGCCCAAGTTTCCGTCCCTTGATCAACACAGAATATCCACCACCTGACAGATCCAAACTAAGGATGGGCATTTTAGCCAATATCACTACTTGAATATTCAACCAAAAACATTTGGGGTAATTGGTCAATCATAATAAAATGATTATATGAAAATATATATTTAATCCTTCCATCCATCCATCCATCCATCAGCAATGACGCTTATCCTATGCAGGGTCGCAGGGGGCTTGAGCCTATGCCAGCCAACACGGTGTGAGAGAAGGAGTACACCCTGGACAGGTCGCCGGTCTATCACATGGCTTTCTTTTGCTATAGAGCACTTGTAATGTAGCCTGAAGGGCGTCCGTGATCTGGCCTTCGCTAACTAAATATATCTTTTAACATTTTCTTACTGAAACATTTGGACAGATTTTCTCAGATCTCTGAGGGGAGAGTCTGTGCTATAGTCTTTGAGTGTTTTGAAAAGCGCTTTATAATTATAATGTATTATTATTATTATTATAGTGCTCGTGTGTTTGTATAAGTGATCTAGTGCACTATCATAGAGCACTCTTGTGCCTTTAGTTGGGACACTGCCTCCAAGTTTGAACTATTTGATGAGGAAAGTAGGAAAGTAATTGTGCTTTTTCTTTTTTACTTGTTTACATATTTCAATGGCATTGGTGTTCTAAACAGAATTCCAATTCAAATTATAATATTATATTCAAATTAACTTTAGTCAAAAATATAAACAGATAACTGCAGCTATATTTGAATACCCACATCACCTCGAATGTTAGAAAAATCGTGCCCCCCTAATCCAAACACGATGGCTTTCGCTCACCTGTGCATCTATACCAGGAATACCTACTCTACTTTTTTGCATTAATTTGTCTACATTCCTTTGAATCTCTCAGCAAATACATTTGTCTTTCCTACTCTCTAAGGTTACATCTATAATCCTCCCATGGCCACATGCTATGTACATCCCCCTTCTGTGAATTTCTTCACCCCTCAGCTCCAACTGGTAGAAAGAGAGAGAGAGAGAGAGAGAGAGAGAGAGAGAGAGAGAGAGAGAGAGAGAGAGAGAGAGAGAG
>JAVQJS010030408.1:0-22598 GCA_036024795.1 Galaxias rostratus
GCTCACCTCATTTCATCCATTCAAAATAGGAAAACCCTTATTTCAACGGGGGTCCACTTTTCTTTTACCCGGGAAAATCCCCCCCCCCCCCCCCCACCGCCCCCAAGCCACAAGACATCAAAGTACCGCCTAAATGACACAAAACAGAAAGATACACATGAATCATTAAGACTAGAACACATATCACATACACGTTAGACTAATTACTACTGCTTGCATTCTTAGGATATGTGGTAAGGTATTGCCTAGGGAAGGCATGGAGGTGGAATCTAATGAGTCTGAATCCTAAAGGGTCTCGCGTAAGCAGGGGTAAATAGATGAATGGTGTATGAGTAAAACCCTTACCCATAAACCCAAGGATAAGCAAGGGCTCGGGGCAGGGTCTCCATTCTGGAGGAGAGATGGCAGAGACAGTGTGACAGAGAGAAAAGGGGTGATGCTGTGTGTGGTGTGTAGTGGTCAGACAGGGTAAAAGTGGAAGACGTCCTCACCATGCCTGCAGGAGGGGGGGGGGGGGGGGGTCCTGTATAGGGACCAGCGGATTAATAGTGGTGTGGAGGATAAAGTGGGAAAAGTGTGATGGATTAAATGCAAATAAGAAGCGAAAAAGACAGATGGAAAGAGAAAGACGAAAAGAGACCTAGTGTGTGCACGGCCTCCGAGACGCTGGCACACAGATCACACACCCTTAAGAGCTTTAGTAATAAGAGAGGAGAGTATAGGGAGATTTAGATTAACGTGAGAGAAAGAGAGTTTGAGACTTAATAAGAGAGATTATAAGAAGAGATAAGTAGGGCAAAGTATTGAAAGAGCATCGGGATCAGAGAACATTAGAGAATGAAAGAGGATCATTAGGTTTTCAATGCATGGTGTGAAATAGTGAGAGAAACGCATAGGCTTAAATTAGCACAACCAGAAACTGAATTTGAATTGTCATCACTTGACTTTGCATGGCAGAATTTAAATGTGTGCTGCGCAATTGAATTTTCACTTGAAATTTGATTGGTTAGTTGATTTAATTTAATAGTTTCAAACCGTTACATTCTGGAAATAAATCCGTTTTGGTGGTACTAATCTCAGCCCATACAAACTCACTGTTTAAAATCCACTTCATGCCCTTTTGACAAGCCATCAACTGAGGTATTTTATTAGTGATGAAAAAGGAAGGCTCAAAAGAAAATGAGGCTGAGGAAAAAAGACAGGGATATTACATAAGCAGCACAATGACTACAGACAGCAGTGTTGACGGTTCAGTATCAGACAGTACATGTACAATGTCAGTAAAGAGCAAAAATGTTAAGAGGATCGTTTAGGTTTTGAACTTTTCTACAGTACATAAGCGGAGATTGTGGGTTTGGTGTGCGTGTCTTCCTGTTTGTGCTCTTGAGCCTGCATGCATGCTTGCACAAGTTTTTGCAACAAAAAAAATACACAGGGTCAGAGAACGATCAGGACAAATAAATGGCTACTACTTTTGAAACCTTGATTTCTGAGAGAGACAAAGGCCAGGGATAAGAGCAGTTATTTCAATGCTCAATCAATCAGCCTAAGACCTGTTTTTCAGAGACAGCTGTCATATTTGTTATAATCTTTGGTGAATGTCCACTTCCGAGCATTCTATATCAAACCCCTGAAAAAATACCATAATACAAGCCTACATAGTCTGATGCAAGATAAAGCTAGGCATAATAGATGTTTTCCCCTGAGGAAGGTCATCATCTTTGGATAAAAGCGGGTGCTTATAGGCAGCACATGTTTCTCTGGGTTTAAAGCAGAATTTATGATAAATGTTTTGACATTTCAATATTGCCGAGGACAAGAGATGATTGAGTATCTGTCTATGTGATGTGTCCAGAAGATGCATGGCCGTGTGGTCATGCCTGTCCTGAGGCATCACCCACACAACAACAAAAGACCCAGATAAAAAAAAATATTGTCGGGCATCAAAGAGAAAAACAGCTTTTTTTCCCTGTGACCCTTACACAACACATCGGACATGCTTTCCTTGCACACAAACTTTGAGTGGCACAGTAGCAATGCAAAGATGAGAATAGCTCTAGTGAAGTCAGAACATCTGATGAATTTAAGAATATAAATCACAGCATCACATTTAGTTGGTTTGCGTATGTGCTGTTAAAGAGGAGTGAATGTAAGGATACAGTGACATTACATGAGGCCCACGTAGAGTGAGTGTACGTCATATTGCATTTGGTGAAAAACGAACGCTTACTTTGCATGGGGGAGAAGAAGACCTCGGTCTTAGGGGCAGCCTTGGTCCACTTGTACTGAGGAACAGGTTTGCCTTGGTTGGATTGACAGCTCAGCGTCACGTTGCCGTTGAGCACAGTATTCCCAGAAATTGCACATGTAGGAGGTGATGGAGGGACTGACACAGAGAGGAGGGGAGAGAAACATTGAGAGGGGGAGATTAAGAAAACAGATACAAGACAGAAGCTATAAGACATGTCGCTTATTGGTGTGCTACAAATAACCTCAAAACAACCTCATAAAAATGCTTTAATCTGCGACAAATTAATAGTTCTTTTTATCAAAGGATTATTGACAATATTGTGTAACGTATAATAGACTTGATAACCCCTGCGGCTCCATTACACTGCACACAAATAATAGAATCCTTGACGATGGAGAGCAAGGGTTCAGATACAATCCAAACAATGATTTTAATTTAGAAAGTGCTGGCTCAAGTAAGCATGGGATTACTAGTAGTCCTGGGTCAAATAGCATTAGGAATCTTTTCAAATACGCTTGAGCCCGTCAGTGCTCCCATATGGGCAGAGCTTGAAACTTTGCGGCAGCACTAGACCCGGTTGTCACATTCTAAATGAAGCATCATTTAGCATAGTAACTTTGGACGAGACCTCCTTTCTCTCTGTGGCTGTTACCTTGGACATCAAGGTGGATCTCTCCATAGAGACCATCGGTGTCAGGGATGAGGACATTGCAATAGTATCGTCCTGTGTCAGACACCTGGGTGTTGTTGATGTAGATGGAGAGGTTGGCCGACGGCATGGGGGCGCTGAATCCAACCCTCCTTGTTAGGTCATTTGCACCGTAGCCTATTGCTCCTGAGCTGAAGTGTATGACCTGAATAAAAGCAGTCTTAGAATGACCTACATTCATTGTTTATACACCTTACGCTATTTATTGATACTTGTAAATGTTGCAGAAGAGGCATTTTGTCACGCAGATAAGAGAGCGGTTTGAGAAAGTTAAGGCAGTTATTCAATTTGATACATCCATTCAACCTACATGACTGGACATTCATCTAAAATATATCCATTCATTACCCATAAACACATACTGTTAGGACAAAGATTAACCATATAACAGAAGTCGGTGTCCTTCACAAAGATAATCCTGACATGTATGTGAGTGCAGATGGTGGAGTTTGAATTTGAGGCCGATTTTATGTTTGAGATAAGCTCACCGGCAACACAGTGAAACTACTGAGATTATCGTAATCACAACCAAAGCTATGCCCACATGGAAGATGTAGTGTACATACAAGTGCTTGGACACTATTAGGGGTCATATGCCTTTAGTATGTCTTTCCTGTTATTATTAGACATCAGCAGGGGTAAATGTCTCTATTAAGCCTTCATACCATATAAGTCCTCTTACAACTTCTGAGACTTTTTTTTAACTTTTTTTAATATTTTCTCTGCGATGTTTCTTCCAAACAAGCTCTTTGTAATATATATTACGCTTTTTGTAATAAATCATTTTGGAAAAGTTAATATTGAGTTATTGAAGAAAATAATAATAATAATAATAATAATAATAATGCATTTTATTTGGTTTAAAGCGCTTTATCAAGACACTCAAAGCACTTTTACAAATTAGATCACCAATTAATATCATACATTGAACAATGGACTGACAGCTATCAGACACCACACCCAGTCTGAGGGATACCACGGCAACCAATTTGCGCCAGACTTGCTCACCCAACATATATTACATCTTTCTCACACACATAGAACACACAGACCGACTCCAGATTAACTGTCAGTGACTGGTCAGGGCACTGGCAGGAGGATGAGGCATGTTTTTTTGGACTGTGGGAGGAAACCGGAGTACCCGGAGGAAACCCACGCAAACACGGGGAGAACATGCAAACTCCACACAGAAAGGTCTTTTGGGTCAAGGTGTGGATTGAACCCAGGACCTGGAAAATGTGTGACATGTGCCTACTGATACCAGACCAACTTTCTACCCACAGAAGAAAACAATATTTGAATCCTTCTACTCATGTTTTTTGACAAGTATTCGTTATTAAATTGTAAGTGATTAATTGTTTAATACGATGTGAGATTATTTCTTGAATAAGAAATATTGTCTCTTTTGAAATCAAGATATGAGTTTAAGAATGATGCTGGTCCTGACCACACGCTGCATTTGCATGTAAATTATTATAGCTACCTACTTTTCTTCATGATCAATTTATAATTTTTTACAGTATGTTACTGCACAATATAGATTTACTTCATAGTATGTAATTTGCGTTGAATGACATTCTGTCTTAACTATAAATTCATGAAGCCCACCTTGTCATATTAAGCCCCACTGGACTGTGATTCAATGGCACTTTTCCCCCTTTTAACCTTAGGAACATTGCCTTCCCTAATTTTGACTTCACAAGGAGAATCAGCTCCATAATTCAGATATTAGTACCCATATTTAAATGTCAGTGATATGGCATAGGTCAATTAATTTAGGATAGACATATATTCTATCCTAACATGAATATGTAAAGATTTTTGAATTGCTGTTTAAATTGTTATGATTTTCAAATATATGAATCAATCATGAGGTGGTCTTATTTGGAACACCAATGGGTTTAAAGAAGCTGTAGGTTGTTTCTTATAAGAGGTGGCTTGGCTGCCACTACAGTTTGCTTGCTGTAGTTGTTTTCCCTAACCAATGCAAAGAGGACAAGCAGAAGGGGCACTACATATCGCAAGCATGATTGACAACAGAACTCCAAGTTTTCCCGATTTCCCAAATCTTCCCGATTTCATAACGCACTTCCTTGTGCCGTAAATCAAATTGTTGGTACTGCGAAAGATCAGACCCAACAACACACAAGTTTAAGTATAGAACTTATCTCCATAGTGATGCTACTTTCAGTAGCTGTTTTCTGAATATATACGAGGACTATGCTTTTGTTTATTTATTTTTCTTGAATTTCCATTAGCTGGTACACAAGCAGTAGCAAGCATTAACTGTTTATCTCACTTACATGTAAGTCATTCTGTATTATTTGCACACCAGGCAATTGGGAGGATAATTTTTTCTCTTATTACAAAATGACTTTCCTCTAAATAAGTTGTTTCAAAACTTAAAATCCCTGGAATTGTATGTCACGTCATGCGAATCCATATTTACCTGTTTGTACTTATTTCCCACAAATTGCCAAATAGCAGTAATTTTGGTGATGTCCGAGGTAGGACTGTACCAGGCTTGCAGCACAGCCATCTGGCCCTTCACCACCTCCATCTTTGACCTTGGGATCTCCACTCTCTGGGAATCACCTGGAGAAATAACACAAAACACAGAAGTCCTAAAACAGTGCCTCACTGAGCCGCTAGATGCCGGATTGCTGACAGTGCACCCTTGACAATAGTTTACAAGATGTTAAAAAAAGAACACAACGTTGGATGGTCTGTTTGTGAAAATAGCAGTTGGAATGACCAAACCTTCAAATTAACTGGTTCAATTAACTTGTTTCTGTATTTGGTGGTGTTATTCAATTATGGCGCAATGGATATATCATTGGATATATCATGCTTCTGGTTCTTATACTGTATGATGAATACAATTCAGGCACTTAATAAGGTCTGGAGAAAAAAAACTACACTCAGAAATGGCCTTTGCTATTCTGCCTAGGAGGTCAGCATCTAGAAGTTGCTTCTCCCATTGACGTTGAAACTGGTGTTTTGAAAGGTTAATTTGACGAAACTGCAAATTCAGAGCCAGTGAGGCATCTCAAATTAGAGACTCTGATGTACATGTCCTCTTGCTTAGTTGTGCACCGGGGCCTTGCATTGCTCTTTTTATTCTAGTACACTGTTGTATGATATCTCCAGTTTCCTAGCAGCATGAACTAGCCTTCACTTCTCAGAGCAAGAAGAGACAAGCTTCAGAAGAAGTATTTCTTTCCTGGTTATTTTGAGACTATAACTGAACCCAGATATTCAGCTAGCCTAAAGAAGAACAATTCTAATGCGTCTCAGTTTTCAGCTGTGCTAACATGAATGCACAATCAATTATAAAAATCGTATCAATTTAAAATATTTAAATGATTTATCCAATAATTGTGCTATTCTTTAAATAATGGTGACATCACTAAGTGTTATAAGCTAAAAATTCTGGCGAAAAAAACCCACAATTATTATTATTATTTATTTTTTATTGTCATTTGGCAATGATCCCTCTTAATATATGGATTTGTATATCGCTTGAATTATGCTTTCTCCCTTCTTTTATGTTTTATGTCTATACTTATGTTTTATGCTGATGTCTTCTTGTTGGCCAGAGAGTTATTGTACAATGTATTCAATAATTAAATAATCGCTTTGTTTAATTGAAATAAATTGGTCGGACTTTAATTTTGACATCCGCAGTGTCCTGCGTAATAGATTTGAAAATGTATTACTATTGTAATCCAACACACATACTTGGGGTAATCCAATTACAACTAGCTGTAGTGAACCAAGCATGCATGGTCCAGATCATGACATGACTGTTGAGGAAGATGGAGGGAGTCCATTAGAGAAATAGGATCAGAAGCAGAAAAATTATACATGCCCTAACTGATGTTGGAAGAAAATCGAACTCAATAAGGTTAAACCGATGGAACGGGTGGAAATCAGCATTGACTCCTTTGAATATACTTGCTTCTCAGCCTTTTTCTGGGCAGATTGCTTTACATTGTGACACTGAACTCAAAAAAAGGAATGCTGTAAGTTTGTCAAACAATGAACAAAAGTATCAATTTAGAAATATGTAAAAACAATCTATGTAAAAACTCAAATCAATCAATCAAACAAGCCCCTTGAGCAAATTTAATCCCATACCATGAAAGAAAATAATCTATGGCGTAAAAGATGATTGGAAACTCCGAAAAACCACAAGACAATCTCAAACCATTACATTGTATGGATAATCTGAAAACTGCCAGAACTAATCTTACACAAATTAGTTGATTGGACAATCTAAAAAAGTAGGCGGGGTAACTTAAACTAGGAAATATGTCCCTGAAGAAAGGTGGACCAGGACGCCAGGATATATTTCATAAATTTAAATATATTACATAAGTTATTTCAAGACAAGATATATGTATTAGCTGGGCACATACACGCTTGAGAAAGAGTGGAAGTAGGAACAATAACACGATGAAAAGAAGGTGGAGGATGGGTACAGGCGATTTCGAGACACAGTGTAAGAAATGAAAGAGGGAGAAAAAAGAGCACAAGTGACAGTGCTGAGGTAAACTCACAGGGTGGCCAGTCCCCAGAGCTGGTCAGCTGAAGATGGATCAACTGATCCCAGCAGCCGGTGTCCTCCTGTTCCGCCAGCTTGGAGCATGCACGCACTCACACACTCGCGCGCTAAACACTCACGGAATGACTTTGCAAATGCACCGTTTGAACAAGCGCCTCGATCTGATGACTCCCAACACATTAACACTTTAAAAGAAGGGTCTTAACCCCCAGCCGAACTCAAACTGCATCGACCCTAATTAAAAAGTTTAACAGTAGGAGCCATGCGCAAGCGGTTTGGACTGCTCCAGAGCTGCTGTTCCACTTTCTACTCCTTTTGTTTAGCCAAGAGAATAAGAAGGACAGGAAGGAGGGAGATAGAAAGAAGGGAGAGAGAGAGAAAGAGAGAGAGTGAGAGAGATGGACATGGTAGGGGAGGGAACAAGAGAAACGGGAGGGGACTAAATGGGGTGGGGGTATGAGGGGTAGGGCCACCAGGACTGGTGTTCAGGACTGAGCTGGCATCTTGTTTCAGGCTTAGAGACGCAGTGGCTATGCTTTCTTATTACCCCAGGGATCTTATGACTCTAATGCCGTAGTGCCCCTTGTTTAATTTCTGCTGTGAATCTGGTAAATCCAACCAAATAATCCCTAAACAATCCCGGGCTCAATCCTTCGGAACCTGACTCTGGCTTCACGTGTACAGTGAAACCCTGATTGACTCACTGGACATGGAGAGAATTGAGCACATGGTCACTTTGGCAACAAGCATGCTGTTGTTGGATGTTACTGTGACAGGACCTATGGCAGGACCCATGCTTACAGGTGATTAAGTCACTTTTATTCATGTTTGTACACCAAACGCAAATCATTTAAAGTTCAATTATTTAAATTATTTGAAAACTAACCGAAAGATAGGACACAAACTTGACAGTTAACCTCTCGCCGACAACGTTTGGTTTGTGTGTGGGACATATAAACAACATAAAAATATTTTATAGGTGATAAAAGATTTTTATACAATGAAACAGTACAAACACAAGGAATCTGAACAAGGACCACTGCTGTTCACTGTTCCAGTGAAGACCTAATACTACAGCCAGTTCAACAACCGCCAGATGATTGTGTCAGTGTGAAATGAGCCAAGCTGTAAAACCGCCCTGGTGTGATGACCTCTGAGATTAATATTGTCTTCTTATCCCTCAGACCGTGCTATTCCATAACAGAGCACCTATACCACAATAAAACATGCCTGGGCTCCCAACTGATTTGTCTGTCAAATCCTGTAAGCAATCAATTTAATCTGTAAGGAATGGGACTGTGTGTTTGTTTGAATGTCAGTGAGTTCCATCAATGTGTCTAAATGGTCTGCTCACAGTATATGCATCTGTGATGATGTAATTGAAAGACAATTTTCTGAAAGATTACATTTATTTGTAAATAGCTATCTAAAACCAGATTACACTAGATCGGATTACAGTTGGGGCCATATGTTTAAATAAACAAATGAAAACACCATTACTATTAACGCACTATTGTACGGCTGTATACTAAGCCAACAAAGCCAGTGTGCCTGGTTGGTCAAGAGAAGGACAGCTGAAAGAGTGCTGTGACAAATGGAGGAGGGATCATAGTCATTGACGGATGGACCTGATATAGCAGGACAATGCTGTGTGGTCTGCCTCTTACTGAAACCTCCTCTCGCGTTTCCTCGACCAGGTTTACCCTCCAAACTCTTGTCAGTCGATTGTTTATTGAATGGAGGGAAAGCTTCCCTAATCCCTAGCTATCTCCATCTGGGATGCGAGTACGGCAGCATCCAAAGACAAAGACAGTGCAAGATAGATGGATATGGGTATCAAGATAATCTACATCCATCTTCAGGATAAACCCATGAAAAGCTACAACGCCATGAGGGTCGGAGACACTGTTCTGTCAGCAAATATGTTGGCTTGGCTAGCACAATGTTGCGTATTTGGAGAGGACTTCAGCTTTATAGTTAAATAAGTTTGAAATAAAATATAACTTGCCGACGTGTTAAATGAGGACATAGGATATTGAATGCAGCCTTAAATGACAATGCCAGGCATAAGATTACAAATGTAAGTGAACACAAGCTCCCACAATTAACCAATAGATGGCAGCAGATCCATGTGCAAAAATTAACTAATCAATTCTATCAAACTTGATAAATCCAAGCCCCACCAAAGACAGGAATGAAAATATTAGCATTTAAACGGGAATCTGTCCCAAAGCCATTTACTTAATTATTCAGATATTGCATGCATTTTCATATTATTTCGTACTTTATTTCCAATATAATACAAGGAGTGAATGTGGTACCGTTCGGTATGGGTTTACTCAATGTGTATTGAACTCCTGGACCAGAACAAACATTTGAATTATTGAAAAAAAAGTGTTTAGATGTAATTTAAGACAATAACTCTGTTTAAAAAGCACCAATGTCTTACAGAACTGCTCCGTATCTACTTTATACCAATACTATTGCAGAAACTAAAGCTGGAGCTGCATCTAAAGTTAGAGCTCAGGATCCTTCCCTAGATATCTGTCTGTGGGTATACCTTCAGCCTTCCAATGAGCCACTAATCTAAAGCTGGTAGAACACTCACGTTCAAAAGCTAGGGGAATCCAGTTCACCGGAGGGAAGGATGAGCAGCAGAGAGGTTGGTTGGTATGCTGACTGAGCCACACCGCCAGGCAGACCCACTTTTGGGACTTCGCCCGAGATCTTAGTCATTTCAAAGTGAACTACGTCAACTTGATGATAACGATTCTGCTTTTGGAAACCTGACCAGTTGACGGGAAATTCACAAATATAATGGAGTATATCGGAAGATCTTGAAAGTAGGAAGGAATCTCTGACTATACAACAGACTTCAGTAAAACTGTACATATTGGACTGACCCTGGGGCCTCTTAACAGATGGTGCTTAAATAATACATTTATGGAAGAAGCTCCTTCAAATTGGATTACATTAGCGTAATCTCTGCAGCTATTTTAAGCCATTTTGACTGTGCTATCTCATCACAAGGGCTCTAATCCCCCTTAACTTTTCATTGTGTTCAAATTGATTCTGTATGGCTCAAACTCCCACACCACCTTCTTCTTTCACTCGTTCATTACAAACTCCTCTGCCTCTCATTCTGTCTCTCTGGCTTCATAAACCAACACATGCACCCTGCAAACTCCTTTCTGTGGGTTTGGCACCTTAAAGAAGAGCTCTGTAAAGAAGAAACACCTCTCAACACAGAGGATTCTCTGTTTTTTTTCCCAATAAACAGAGTTGGCAAAAGTCACAGGGCCAGTATTAGTGGAAGAGGAAGACCTCCAACCGAAAGAGCACATATTTATGGACACCTTTAAATGTAATAATAATAATAATAACAATTATTACCTTTAACTTTTAAAGTAGAACATATCTCATAAAGTTGTCTCGGCTAGTTGTGCTTCATGGATTTGTTTTAAGGGTGAGATTGCGTTCTTAGTGGGCCTTGAAGTAGCAACATCCATCAAGTTTTCATATTAAGGCACCCCCATGAACAAGGAGCCCAGACTCGATGGATCCCTCCATCTCCTCTGGCACTGGTACACCTCATCCCCTCCCCAACCGAATTCCCTTCTCTATATCAATCTTGGTGCCCCAGGCTTTTTAGCTGACACTAAGACAGATGGATGAGACATAGATGATACATAGAATCCAGGGTAACTGTAGAGGGTGAAGCCCTGTCAATGTGAGATTGTTCTCTATCTCTCATTCCAGCTACTGTCAAGACGATGACCATTAGCTCATGCCCATTACGTTATTGTCAATGAGCAGCCCCACAAAGACCCTTAAAAATGTATGTTGTCATAGATCATTGTCAGAGATAGAAACCGTGACCCAGTTGGCCACATTAAAGACAGCATGATGGAATGAGAGTTGTTGCATTATGGATTGAACTCAAATGAAGGCAATCATTAAAGTAAGATTACATCAATCTA
Source organism: Galaxias rostratus (assembly GCA_036024795.1). Taxonomy (NCBI): domain Eukaryota; kingdom Metazoa; phylum Chordata; class Actinopteri; order Galaxiiformes; family Galaxiidae; genus Galaxias; species Galaxias rostratus. Next base: position 11,508 of record JAVQJS010030408.1, read on the forward strand.
AGGTTTGAACATCATGACGCTGTAGTTCCCCATAATGTGAATGTGTTACTGTTTGACCTGTACTCAGACAGGTTTGGATCAAGTTGCACTCCTTTGTCGTACTAGGATGTTTATAAACCAATAGGCATAAATCCAGTTAACTTTAAAGCCCTTCCCAACCATTGCAGGTGGCATCAATTAACTCTCTGAACTATATCCCCTTTTCATGTATGTTTAGCTATAAATATTTATGCTTTCCCAGCAACAAAGAGAAAAGACAGATTTCTCATATATCTGAGTGTACACCGAATGCCATATAGCCCTATGGCTCGGACATCTAACACTGCACATATTTATCAGGCTACCCTCGGAGTGAACAAAGATACCCGAGACAAATTAAGTGGGGAAAAAAGCAACGCATCTCGTTATGATCAGAGGTGAATAATAATGGCTCTGTTCCGCTTTGATCTTGAACGTGGTGAAAACTACACTGAGGAGATGAGTTGTTTGATGTCAAGACAAAGAGCACAATAAATCTACCAGCAGTGTGATGTGTGAAAACATTTGGGAAAAATAGAGTTGCTACATTATTTCCATTTGGTTTGTATAAATACGTGCAGGTGAGCTGAATTGCAGGAGAGCAGGTGCAGTTTGACCTTGTAGACCACACACATCATTAGCACAGTAGCTACTATGTGTGAGACGGTTTGTGTGCGCGTGTTTTCCCTCCCTTTTCATGCCAGCTTCTGACGGATGTCGGTGGCCTCATCAGCCCAGCTGTCCATCATCAGACAGCCCACCGCTCACCCCTCCTCGTCGGTCCCTTTGGCAACGAACGAGAGGGAAAACTTGGATTAATGGGTCTCGACTGTTGCAACACAACAGTGCCTATGGACGCCGTATCGTCTTGGGCTTTGAATCTGATTATTTATAAACTATAAGTGTTGCGGGAGGGTGAGGGGTGGCCGTTTTATCTGCTGGGTCTGTCACATGTTTCCCTGTCAGGAGGAAGCTGCCCTGACAGTGTGAGGGCTGCTAAACGACAAGGGTACGTCCCAAAGCCACTGGGCACGGCCCTTTCCATAGACGACGGGGGCAGCTTAATGGAGAACTGTAATTAAAAAGCTGGGTGATCTGATTTCAGGCTCAACAGAGCTCTGATCAGGGGGAATTACAGGGAGCCCCTATAATCTCCATACATACAACTGTGAAAGTCTCCGGAGCACAAGCTCCTTCAGAGCTTTGTAATTGTCTCTTCAAGGCGTCTTAAAGGGGCGGGGGGGTCAAGTGAAGGAACAGACTAAAGAACCTCTTTCCACACAATTTCTGCCTTGGGATCCCGACATGATTCAATCTGTGTAGCTACTAGCTCAGTGTCACGTCTACCGTGGCCAGCCAACCCAATAGATTAGCTTTTGAAAGGCCTTTTGAACAGGACCTGCAGCAGTTGTGCAAACTACATTATCACAATGGATTGTTCTGGTACCTGGGGAGGGGGTGGAGAGGGGGAAATAAAACACAGGAATCTCTTCAGCGGGCACCACCTACACTCAGTTATCCACAAAGACACGGTCTATTGTATGATCTGGTTATTCACGTAATTTCATTTGGGGATCAGGCCTCGTAAGCTTAACACCCAGATGGGAAAGGCAATGATTTTTCCTGCATCACTTGTTTTACTGTAAGGGATTCATAGGGGATATATTAAATTGAACGGAAGGCCTTGGAATTCGGCATTTGAAAATGTGTAGCGCAGCTCACGGCACATACCCTTGACCCCAAACCTTCGCCACGGAAATTAGGTGATTAAAAATTAACACCACTAGTATGGCGAAGAGGATTAAAAATAGACTGATCGAAATGTGTGCATATAACATTTGACTTGAACTGAACTTCACAGGAGGGAACTGTAATGGTTGATCAGCATTGGGGGGTTGAGTACTAAGCTTTAGTTTTTAGTTTTTACTTCGGATATAATATATCGGCCTAAGTAAAAGTAGAGTGGAGGGGTGTCTTGGATGGAGAGTCTCTTTGAAAAGACTGAATCTGAATTAGAGAAAATGACAGACACAATTGGTCAGCTGAAACAAAATTAGCCTGTGCTTTGCCAGGAGGATCTAAGGTTTCAGCTGCCAGGTCGTAAGAGTTTCAGATCAGGGAGCAGGTGGCTCGATAAGATGACCAGTGCACAGCCAGCACCTTCAGACCCAGGCTCACACACCCAGATGCAGCCAAGTCTTTACAGATACAGCACACACATGCACACACACACAGAACTTGGACTGTGCAGTGAGTATGTGTACTTAGTCAGCCATGGCTGCTCTGCTCTCTGCTCGACTACTGCCTGTTCCACATAAAAAGCCCTCCACCAGCTCATAAGCTGGGCTGGCACACCTTTGAGCTATGAGATCTACAGAAGTGGACACACTGTCACCCTAAATTACATCCGTGTGATAAGAGCCAACCGTATCAAAGAGAGATAGATTTCCAATCACTAAAAGGCAGTTGCTATGCAAGTCGTATATATTTAGGATTGCGATGCAGAGAGACGTCAGCAAAGTTTCAGGGGGAGCAACGAAGGCAGGTTTTTTTTAAGTGACCTCATTCGGAAGAGCAGCTTGTTGTGACCAGAGGGGTCACAGTCACTCTCATTCCTGTATTCCACTGAACTCCAACATGTAGGGTACACGTCCGCAGGTGAACCGTTACGTTATGGTTATAGTTTATATATCCTGTTTGTATCTTACAGTCTATGAGTGAAACTACTGAAAGTGAAATGAAAATGGTTAAATAAGGACTAAAAAGGCTAAAAGATAATCCCTCCCAGTCTTTCACACACAGTTAAGAGCGGTTGTAATTCAGCATGGCGAGACACGTAAATCAGTATGGATTATGTCACAGGGTAAAGGGATTCAATGGTTCCCACTTCGTCACAATAGATTAGTCAAGACAGGGTCCTAAAGCCTCTAGGGCCCATGCCTTTAAGTGAGATGGGCCAAGCTGCAGGAGCTGCCGCATGTGTGAGTGCCTTTTAAACCTAAGTGCTCCCTTAGATGGGGGGATTAGGTCTCCTTCAGGTACACTTGGTCAAGCATAGAACAATAGTCCTGAGATGACGAACATTTCTGCATTCATGTTCGTTGGTTTCTATGCAGCCTACTCAGAGATCCCTCATTCCCCATGATGAGGTAGTGCCTACTCTTTTTCATCAGTACATGTGGGAGGTAGTCACGACTGTGTACGTGAGCAAAGGGAAGCAAAAAAAGTTTGAGAAAGTTTGGGTTTATAGTTGGATTTTTTTTTTTTCTTAATGCAGTTTAAGATGGCAACCACAGAAGCAGCATGTGGGACAGTCAAATCAGTGACACAAAAAATATGAAGAAAAAAAGATTGTCAAGTCTTCTGGTGTTTTAATCAATCAACGGTCACAAACAGAGGCATAGCCTGAGTCAGCAGAGGATAAGATAAAACCCAGAGATGCCACGAGACAATACACACATTCTTCAAGGTAAAAAGAATGTTCGTATTCACGTGCATGCTGGGCAGCAATACATTTGCATAAGGCAGACATTTTTAACACTGTGTACTTTGTGCATCACTTCCTAACCAAAGATGTGCTTCATGACAAATGTAAAAACCTAGGAGAAAAAACGTTTGTATCCTTAGTTCTTGAAACAATAATCCCTCTAAGAAATACCCCTTGACGCTTGCGCTTCTAAATTATTCAGCTATTATGCGTTTTAATAAAAATGGTCTCTCGCTCTTACACCGGAGTGTTACTTTGCAGCACATATAAACACACTGCGTCTTACGAGCTTTTATCTGTCAAAATTCCCTTTTGAAAAGCTCCATGCACCCGGGGCTTATGGGTCAATAGTTCACGGATGAGGAGCAATATTCGTCACTCAGAACAACTCCCAGAAAACAAGGGGGAAGAGGTTACAGATGAGAAGGAATGGGCAGGACAGACAAGACAAGTCAGAAACACATTCATCTTTGACAGGGGGCATTAAAGCTGACAAACCAGCACTCCTTGGACCTCCACTCCACATGCTGCCAACCTACATAACCTACTCAGAGTAGTCTCTCAGAGGCTCCCTGGGTAGTAGTACTGCAGTAAGGAAGAAAAAAAACTGACAAACTAACAAGGTTTTAGCATGACGATCTATACCAGTCAAAACTCTGAATAAAAACTGTTTGGATAAACTGGTGGTGTATCTGTAAGAGACATGTAAAATAAAAAACATATTGGATTGTATTGTGTTTTTCCAATTATTCTGTGCTTACTGAGTGTTTGAAGAGGTTTAGTGCATGGCAGTATCAAAACAATTTTCAGTTGATTGTATGCTTGCACCGACCCTTTTGGGTAAAACACTCAATATGGGCCAAACGGGTGTCGATGTGTGCTAGTAGCACAAATCATAAAAGATGTTGCCCAAGGTCTGTTCCCATCTTCCATTTCGACAGTTTTTACAATGACAATATGGCCATGATGGGCTACAATACGTGGAAATCCTTTTCACATAATAAAATAATTAAACAAAGTTACAATCAGGTTCTGGCACAGTCTAGGCAAAGGTGTAGTCCAAATATTATTTTAGGGTAGTAAAGCATTCACTCAACTTCTCCCTTATTAAGTCTGTTCATTTAATTACCTGGCTAGTATCCTATTACACGAGATCGTTTTTGACGACAACAGTTGGCAGGAATAGGGTTAAGTCTTTTAGTCTTTATTCTGCAACAGTTCAACTACCTATCGATCAGATGACATAGGGCCACTCTCAGCGCCCAGTGGAAGGACAGTCAAGGTGTTTGATGGTTTGTGTGTGGGTTTGATATGATTAGCACTAAATAGGATTAGTAAGAGTGTGTATTTGTGTGAGAGAGTGAACGTGGATGCATGCGCGCGCTTGTGTGAGTGGGTCTGCGCTAGCTTTTGTTTCAGTTGGCTTACTCTAAGCTGGAGTAGTGAGAGCGTGAGGAGCCTACTTTTTGAGGAGGTGTGTTTAGAGCTGGAAAGGCACATCAATAGTCACTGGTTGTTTTCTACCATTCAACCAAAGCCGAGATCCTAACCCAGTCCCTATCGAGCAGCACGGATGGCGATGAGAAATACAGTGCAGCCAGTGTTTCTTAGTTCAGATCGCTAAGCTCTCTCTCTCTCTAATCTTATTATCAGCCCAAGATGGATTTAGAGTGGAGGGAGCTGTTTGGGGACACCGAGAATCTTAGTGGTGAAGGTTCATGAGGGCATCTTAATCTGGCCTCTGTGTTTTGATTTAGGAGACAATTACATTAGGCATTCAACCCACCTTGCCATTAATGAGGTAGATAGGTAGGTGGTAGAAAATGTAACATATTAAACAAGCAATTTGCCAAGGTTTTCCCATCAAATGATTCATTCTCACTTCTATATAAGAGCACAGGCTAGATTTAGCTGTTTGCACAACAGTGGGGTAACAAACAGTATGCCTGCAAAGTCAGCTTGATTATTTAATATGTATCCAACTATCCATACAAAAAGAACTATTATAGTTTTAACAGACAATTTGATTTGCCTGAAAGACACATGGCATTAGTATGAAATGAATGACCATCTGACAATCTTCAAAGGCATTGTGTGCTTCTGTGTACACTGACAATGTGCTGTTGGACCCGATACCACTAATGCCACTAACATGATTAAACTCGCCTTTCAACATCTGCCTTGAAGCTAATTCAAAGAAAAGCCTCTTCAGAGAAGAAAAAAAGCAAGTCCTGGAGCACATTTTCCAAGCCTTTATCTTTAATCCATCCATCCATCCATTAGCTATACCGCTCATCCTTTGCAGGGTCGGTGGGTGGGGGTGGGGGATACACCCTAGACAGGTTGCCAGTCCATCACTGGGCCGACACCTAGGGACAGGCAATTATTCACGCTATTTCACACCTATGGGCAATTTAAAATCACAAATTAACCTGCATGTCTTTGGTCTGTGGGAGGAAATTGGAGTACCCGGAGGAAACCCACGGAAACTTAGAACACACAAACCGCCCACAGAAAGACCCTTGGTTTACCATAGGCTAGATAAAACACACCTCTGGATTTATGTTTGATGGGTACAAATTATCCTTATCTACCAAGGCTTGGATAACCTTAGCCAAGCATCTGCCGTGGTATTAAGCTACTCTTAATATGAAGTAGATATCAACCGTATCCAGGTTATGAAGCATGCTCTTTAATCAACAACTATTATTCATTTTCCATATCGCAGTAAGAGGGAGAGAGCTGAAAGAAAGATTTTGCCTAATCTGCTGAACTAATATAAAAGACTCCTTCAGAAAAAGTGACTAAATACCTGAAATTTTAACAATAACAGCAGCACAGGCATACACACTGGTAAAGTTAGTTGGAGGGTTGCACCGCTCAGCTTCATGCCAACATTGGCTTCACAAAGCCTTCACAAAATGATAAAGATTTATTCACATCTGCATACAATTGACACCATTTGGAATAGCTTGAGTGGGTTGAGAAGGATATCTTGGACAGAATACTGTCAGGGATTATTGCAGTGATGGAACATACTCTGAGAACTCTATTTGTGATGGTTGAAGTGTGAAATTATATTTTCAAAAAGAAATGTCATCAACCTTTTGCTACCACCTTGGAGTGTCACTCCATGTGGGAAAGGGGAGTGTTCTTAACAAATATGCTGTGGAACAACATTAGAGAAAATCTAATGCGTCCTCTTCATTAAAGTCACGCCTTAGGTTTCTCTTCAAATAATTTACATTATTTACAAAGACATTTCAGTATTCTCATTCATGGGATGTATGAGCCCAATTCTGCACAAAAGGCAACTGATGGGTAGATTTGAATTCATGAATGGTACTTTTTGAGAGTTGGATTTATCTGGGGGCTTAGGTACATCTACAGGCTGCCCTTGATATTATGCTATTACCAATAGTGCCTCAACATTGAATTGGGAAAATATACTTTCTTAATGCTAGAAACACAGATTGCAAAGAAATACATTTAATAAATATCGTAGGTTAGACGATGTTACGACACAGATTGCCTCCTAGTGTTAGACAAAGCTAGGCAGAGAAGTTTCCTTCAAAAATAGAAATAGGCTGTGAAATCAAATCCATATCAGCTAAAAACCTGCTGCAACCACAGTGTTATAAGATCTATGTGTGACACCAACAACATGGCCAAACCATAGCATGGTTGAAGCAAACCGTATGCCTCAAGTTCAAATAATTTAGTTTATGTCCCATCATTTCCAGAACACATTTCTTTAAAAATGCCATGGTAACAGCTTACCAGTTCCGAGAACGTTTCTCAGAAGCAGCACTGTTCACTTTCCTCAGACAAGATCAATTTAAAGAGTCAACAAAGAAAACAACCAACCAACGTCAGGGCCAAAGTGAGGAATCAGAAAGTTCCATTCCTCTGAACAATTCACAAATGTGTATTATTCTCCGATATGTAATTAGATTCATAACATGTCTGTTTCATTACCTTGTTACAGTATGACAATGGGACAAGCCATCTAGATAAGAAACAAAAGTATGTGTTCAGATAAGAGAACAGAAATGTTCAGTTTAGCCTCTACTTAAGCATTGCATATTAAGTCTAAGGTCATCTTCAAGTAGAAAGGCACTTAACCTTGACTGGGGGATTCCTGCACCCGGTAAAGCATTAAAACTGCTAGTCGAGGCACCTATTAAAAGTACTTGTCTGAGTTACAAGATTATTTGCTCTTAAAAAAGTAAAAATTCATGAGAGCACTCTGCTTGCTTTTCCTATAGAGAGCACTCACAACTAAATGTATGACAAATTAATTAGTTTGTTAAAGTACAACAAGTGAAGGGACAACTCAATTTATCCTAACAAGTTGGTAAGGTGTGAATCAAAGGGGGAACCTAATTAAATCTATGATGTGGTTGACAATGGCATTAGTTTGTTTGGTTTGAATTATTCATCGCGTCACAGACCCTGTTACTTACTGTTTCAGATGGAAGAATATAGTGATGGAGCTTCTACTGGAGCGATGAAACCCTGGGTTAACCACTCTATCGGCAATCGCCATTCCATGAGGTGAACAGTGACATAAACTGTCTTCAGCATCCTCACATTGCAGTTTGGCTGTTCCTCACCCTGTATAAATCCTCACCTTTCCTTAATTAAAGTTAATGATTTTGTTTGAGCCCAAATATTAAATGGATGACCATTAGATCCTGATTGGCTGGTTAAGCATGCCCCTGACCAAGAATAGTATATGCTGTTTCAAAGGCAAAGGGTGGTTGATCACTGGTCACACCAAATATTGATTTTAATTTAGATCTTAGATCATATGTTCTGTTCATTCGCTTTGCATTTGGTCAATTGATGAAAAATAAACTGTTATGTCTATTCTTGAAAACATTTTGTGAAACATGCCTAAAACGCTTGCGGTAATGTATGTTCTAGCTGCCATGAGTCCCTGAGGCTCTGGCCTGGCTATCGGTCTGTCAGAAGCATAAGTGTCATTGCTGCTAAGCATTTCAAGTAAAGAAATGTGCTTTCTAGATACAAATCATACATAAATCAGCCTAGTTCATCCGACAGACGCTCAAGCAATGCTTGCATTAGTAGCAGACATTATCCAGGTGCCGTAAATAAGAGATCTCTAATAAAGTATTAAGTTGGCCTACTTAATGAAAAAGTTTATGAAGCAGACTATCATATTGATGAGAAAACTTAAGAGAGGCATTGAAGCAGCATTAGAGAAATGTAGGCACCACATACTTAAGCTTTAATCTGTTGAGGGAGTACAGCCACTGCCTGCACAGGTAACCTGCCACGCGACAGTCGGATTGGCCCCAGTGACCCTCCTTAGCCTCACATAACCAGGTCTGAAGCTGCAAAGATCAAGCTACAAGCTTCCTAAAACCAGGCACTAACTACATTTGCCTTCTGCCACCTGGTCAAGAAAGACAACCATCAATCACCCCCTTCATCCGAGAGACCACAGTCCTACTTTTAATCACTTGAAAGAACATGTCCCTTTACTTCACAGTCCAAAAATAACCCATCTACAACTGCTGCTACAACACAAACTCATTCTCTCATATTTGTGTTTATAGAGAGAAGGGTCAGTTTGAGGGGTACCAGTTGATTTTATTCCTCTGACCGACAGAAATCAATCAAAAGGTGAAAGCGTTTAACCTACAATACAACCTGCATGACAAAAAGGGCAGGATGAAGGCAGTCTTTTTACACACCAGTGATTTTCCACGCCTTGTAGCCACGGAAATTAAATGACAAAAACAGTACAGTACAGGGTTGTTTGATTTTCAAAGTGAAATAGGGTATGCAGCTGGGATCTGACATTGTTTCAAATGTAATGCAATGAATCAGCTGTATTTATCTTTCTTTAATGCATAATAGCAGCTATTGCTAGACCACCAGCTAGTGACTGAATCACACTTTACTAAGTAGTCAACAGAACTGTTGGTGATGAGTAGCATAGAATAATAGCCAAACCATTAACAGCATAAATCATTTAATATACTTAATATAAATAATGTTATAAAATAATATAAAATAATTTTATATAAATAATCTTGATTTTTATCTTAAGTACGACTAACTAAACTAAATCACTATCAAATTGTCACAGTACCGAAGATGTATGACTTAATTAAAAATAAAGCAATTAAATATCGTTGGTTTGAAGTTGTCAATTTAACCTGTGCATACATGTAGATAGAATTTCTGAAATAACATGCTGGTGTGTATCAAAGATGAAAATGCAAAAGAGAGGAGGGGTACATCATTAGTGCGTGCTCAATGCTTTTCCCAGGGTGCACCTGGTCTGAGTAGCCTTCGCCCACGTCTAAGTTAAAATAACACATCTTTTCCTAAGATATTTGATTTGATCAGCAGGGGGTTTGGGATGATGGGGGGGGGGGGTCGGGGGCGTTTGGAAATGCCCTGTCTCCACTACATAGATCGTGTTCCAAAATGTTTAAAGGCATAGCCAAAAGAGGAGACATATATGCCGCATCTCTTTAAATCTGGTGAACAACGAGATGAGCAGAATAAAGATAAGTCAAACTCATGCTGCATTCGCCAAGGTATGTAAGGTAATATTCAAGAGCTCCATGTTGGACTAGATTCTGTAGGGGACAGAGTGACTCACTAGCCTAATTGGCAGAGTGGGAAGATGGTGGCAGAGTCCCCTGCTAAGTGCCCTGATGGCCTCATCTCCTCGGCGACCTGAGTCTGAGCTTGATCACGTCAGTCTGGCCTCCCCTGCCTCATTAGTCACATGAGGATGGTGGCTGGATGGAGATGTAATGGGGAAGGGCTCCTGTCAGATTGCAGCTGTGGCAGCACCTTTTCTGCACTCAGTCAATCATTCTGTCTTGCCATGCTTCACTGCATTGCCTCTTTCATACGATTTTGCTCAGCAGCGGAGGAGGTGGTATACATTATTGCTGAATCTTAATAACATTACAGGAAGTGAACTCGGAGATGACCAGCTTTCTGGATCCAAATCAAGATTAGGCCCTAGTTCAGGACACAAACTCTGATGTGAAAAATTTTGAAACAGGTTACCAGTCAACTGGTTCTAACTTGATATAGCCACATCTGTAAATCTTTACAGACATTGAGGATAAACAAATCTGATCATCAACAGCTGACTGCCTCTTCTGCATTACACGAATGCTTCTGCTCTGCACAGTGGAAAAATATAATGAAAGATGACAAATGAAAATGAAATACCAGCCGGCAAAGTGCACGCAGACAGTATGTCGTATGAAACAGCCTCTTGTTACATGAGATGTTCCAGGCAAGTTGTTTATTTGATAAACTGTCGGTTAGAGCAACCTGGGGGAGTTAATGAGGGTGAAATATTGACTGTGTGTGATCCGGGTGCTCTATGGGAGGTAGACTTAATTGCACACAAGCTATCTTGGTATGCTATTTATCAATCCATAGACCATGTGAAGAAATAATAGAACAAATATAAAAGAAGCAGAAACATCATTAGCACGTGAACACTTTCCATAGCTGTCAGTGACACCTAATTTTACTGTAGGTAAGGTTTAGCCGCCCCCCCCCCCCCCATTTCAAACATA
>JAVQJS010030409.1:0-22233 GCA_036024795.1 Galaxias rostratus
GCTGACCAATTAACAGATTCCCCACACCTGTTGTCAATCCGTAATTAGTCAGCTGCAGGTCTCCCCACCACAGCCCTGCAGCGCCCTCTACAGGACAGATGCCGTCACAACCCTCACAGCTACCTTGCAGTAGACATGAATTAGATAGAAGTTATAGTGGAGGAGACATTAATAACGCAATATATATGCCTTGTTTCCGTAGAAACTATGGTACAATCGAGGACGATGACGAGGAGGCAGCACGGGAGCACAGGTGGAAACTGCGCGAGGAGCGAATGAAGAGTCACAAGGCTGAGGAATCCACCAGCACAGAAACTGAGGTCACAGACACTAGCATGTACGTTTAAAACAGATGTGTGGAAGAAAAACATCCTCAAACCACTTTGGTTAAAAGCTTTCAGGTAGTCACTTCCCCCAGATTCTAAGTTTGATGAGATGGATTTCTTTAAATGCTTGAGTGAACTTTTGCTTAAATATGTATGTAGTAAGAATACCATTCAGGAGAGATCACGCAATGTCAAAATTATTACAAACAATTTAGTCTTTCAATTAATTTGATGATATCCCAGGCACACAGTGAAAAATATATTTAACATACGCAAATCTAATAATTACAATTTGTTTCCTCTGCTACAGTGGGACTTCATGCACCAGTTCAGGAGGTGGTGAGGATGACCAAGACCTGCTTGACCGCTTGTCCAAGAGAGAGGAACGCAGGCAGAAGAGGATGAAGGAGGCTCTAAAGAGACAGAGAGAATTTGACCCAACTATCAACAACACCACTGACACCACATTTGAAGACCTGGATAAGGATCAGAAGGAGGAGATACCACTACCGCATGAAGTGACCACAGCTGAGACAAACTCCTGGAAGACAGAAAATGGAGGAAAAGTGGAAGACGGGTGTGTATCTGTCCCTGATTTTGAGGAAGTAGAGCAAAATAAAGCAGAGGAACCTATGGAGGAAAATTTAAGGAAATTCAAAAAAGAGGTATGACTTCACCATTTGACACAATTTGTGCGATTTTCCTCATGGTTAACTCAATGAAAATGTACGTAATTTTTTTCTAAAGGAGGAGGTTGAGGACAAGTCTGAAACAGAGCTAGACATAACTGTCCTGGTCCAGAGAGATGATGAAAATGAGAAAAAAAAGGTACCGGAAGCTAAGGTGAGAAATGACAATGAAAAGGCAAAGAAAGAAGAAGAGAAAGAGAAAGGGAATATGGAAGAAAGGATAAGGAACGAGGAAGCGGTAAAACTGAAAAAAGACCTGGAAGAGAGTTTAGACAAAGAAGAGCATGAAAGGGAGGCAGAAGAAAAAATTAAGAAAAATGAAGAGCTTAAAAAGAAAGAAGCTGAAGAAAAGATGAAGAAAGTAGAGGAGGAAATTAAACAACAGGAGAAGGCAAAGGAAATGTTTAAAAAAGACGAAAAGTTGAAAAAAGAGGTAGAAGAAAATATGAAAAAAAATATCAAAGAAAAACATAATGAGATGGAAGGACTTAGGACAAAAGAACAAGAACAAACGTGCAAAAAGGAGGCAGAAAAGACAAAAATAGAAATGAAAGATAAATGGAAAAATAAAGAAATGGGATCTTTAAAAAAAAAAAGAGAGGTATCTGTTTGATTTTTGGATGTTTTCTAACATACACTTCAGAATGAAGCTTGGGTTACTAAACCTTTAACTGTATCTCAAATACACTATTAATCTATAGCCAGCAAACCTATTGCCATGAGGGCATTAGTAGGTGCTATCCATGTATATCCATCCTAATGTTCTCAGTGTGTAAAAACTTCATACTGCACAATTCAAGTGATACTTGCCTTTTCAGTAGGCTTCTGGTGCGTATGTCTACTCTTGACAGCACTGTTTCCCTGTTTGATCGATGGTCTGTGTATTTCATCTGTCTTAATCAGACGGTTGAGGGGGAGAAGCCGAAAACACCTGGCCTGAAGGTAACTTTTTTTTTAAATTTGATCTGCTTAAGTGGACTTGAAGGGCAGCACGGTGGTGCAGTGGTTAGTGCCTTACAGTAAGAAGATCCTGGGTTCGAGTCCCACCTGAGGGCCTTTCTGTGTGGAGTTTGCATGTTCTCCCCGTGTTTGCGTGGGGTTCCCCCGGGTACTCCGGTTTCCTCCCACAGTCCAAGAACATGCAGGTTAATTGGTGACTCTAAATTGTCCCTGGGTGTGAATGGGTGTGAATGTGTGTGTGAGTGGTTGTACGTCTATGTGTTAGCCCTGCGATAGATTGGCGATCTGTCCAGAATGTACCCTGCCTCTCGCCCGAAGTCGGCTGGGATAGGCCCCCAGCCCCCCTGTGACCCTGCATAGGATAAGCGGTTCTGATAATGGATGGATGGAAGTGGACTTAAATGTAAATGTAAACCAGTCTTTTTTTGAAACGTGGCCCACTCTTTCCCACAGCAGAATGCTAGGGACGACAGTGCTTCCAAACACAAGAAACCAGAAAAAAAACCCAGGTGAGACATAGAAATTATGAAACCAAGATCCCACGTTAGAGATGTAGTCAGAAAATGTATGTAATTTTACTTTTGTTGGAAAAAATTGGATGTGAGCTATTTTTCAAGTGTCTGTGTGTGTTCCTGTGTGTTTGTACGCACCAGCCTTGGGAAGGTCCAAACCCCTGAGGCGGAGGACCAGGAGGGCCTCGAGGCGGAGCGTAAACTGGGTGACCTGAAGCGTCGCCGGGACAACGCTGACCAAAGGGAAATTGAGAAGATGAAGACGAAGCAACAGCAAGCAGAGGCTGACCTGGAAGTGCTAAAAAAGAAGAGGGAGGAGAGAAGGAAAGTGATAGTGGAGGAGCAAGAGCGGGAGAAGCAGGAGATGGCTGAGAAGAAGGCTAAGGAGCAGGTGAGATCTAATCTTGATCACAGCCACAGACACATTACATTAGTAACGTTCTTATATGACAGTGCCATACTGTCCCACTGGTTTTCACAATCAATGAGGCACCATTCATATGCATATTTAACACAAGCCATTATACTCATTGTACAACTTTCAATCCACTGTATGTGTTTAACAATCCGATGAACTGAGTAACATAACAAGCCAGTAGAGGAGCTATCATGCGAAATAGCAAGCCGGACACATTTTTGCAGCCAAACACTATTTCGCATGACAGCGCCACATTTAATGTACCATTGGTGTGGTTCTACCAGGAGGAGAGGAGAAGGATGAAGGAGGAGATTGAGAGGAGGAGGGCAGAAGCTGCAGAGAAGAAGAAACAGATTGAAGGGAGCTCTGCAGATGATAAGGCTACTTTCTCTTGTGTTGGCCCCAAAGGGTCCTTAAAGGTGAGAGACATTGACTCTCAAATTAACTACCAGTAGCATATACCAATGTGCAAATTAGCTTTTTTGACTGAATGGTGTGTGTACCAAAGCTCACAACTACTGCAGGGATTCAAGGATGAAACAAATATGAGAGGTGTTGATGTTGGGGATAGTATTCAAAACAAAAGGAAATAAACAACTTTTTTGACGTGTTTTAGGAGCGTGCTCTGAAGCGTGCTCTGAAGGCTAACCTAAGACACAGTCTATGACGTGTTAATGTGTGAACACTGTACGCTGATTGGCAAGAGCACTAAATTATTTCTAATAACCAGAATGTGTATGTGTCTGGCATATACAATTAAGACTATGAGCGCCTGACTATGCGTTTGCGTGTTGATTCATTAAACACAGTCAACTGTATTCCTAGCCTGGAACTAAGAAGGGCTGACTGAGTTTTGCTTAGCTGGCTCCCTGAAGCCTCCCTCTTCAGGAGAGGTCAGCTCTCTGTCATCGACCAACAACCACTGTGTTCAAACAATAAACTGCAACATGGTCTGCCTCTCAACAGAATTGTCATGGAGATGGGAGGTTGGGTCAATTTAACTGCATTGTTTGGCCAGTGCGCGAGCCATGTGTTTTTTATCATATATTCTTCCTTGGAACAGATTGTAGAGAAGGCTGAATTCCTGAACAAGTCAGCTCATAAAAGGTTAGCGGCTTTGTACTCATGACATGTATTACAAAACGTTTATCTCACATTGTTATTCCAGATATATATGTATATGGTGCAAACATTGTGCAATCTCTGTTACATAGTCCAAATTTAGCATAATTTCCCATGTTTTTTTTCCAAAATCCAACAGCAGTTCCGTCAGGGCATCACATTCTCCTATTGTGTCCAAGATAGCCAGCAGACTGGACCAATATACTACTGCCTTACAGGTGAGACAGACCATGTCCTCATTACTATCTCCATCATTAAAGCTGGAGCTTCATCCACTGTACTTATTACTGGACTGTGATTTTTTGTCCCATTTGTCTAATGTTTTGGGATTGTTGTTTTTGTCCACGTAGAACAACAAAGAGGTGAAGTCGCCCAAGCCTCACATGGCAGACCTTCCTGGAAGCGTCATGCACAACATCAAGAACATATGGGAAAAAGGAAATGTCAGCAAAGCCGAAAGTGCGGCGCACACAAATAAGGCAAGTCAAAGATAGGGAGCACAGTAAATGTAATAAAAAGAGGAGACAACCTTTTCAGTAGTATCTTCTCGGGGATCGAGTTATGTGGGAGCCAGTGGGAGCAGAGTTCCCATAAGGAACAGTCTGAGCTCTCATGAAAGCAATGAAGTCATACATCTGTGGGGTCGCCAGTATATTAGCCTCAACCTTAATTTAATCACAAATATTGTACTTAAACAAAGTAATACACATTATTTACATTAATGAGATAGATAGGCTAAAGGAAACATATTTTCCAAAATAACAAGGCAGTTTATTTTCTTGTGAATGATAATAAGGTAGCACTTCACCACCAAGGCACCATGGTGCTCAGTAGTAATAAACAATCTATGTCTGTTGAGAGAAAGCAAACCTGTGATTTGTGCAAAAAAAAGTTTAAGCTACAGACGTCTTTATAAATATTGAATAGAAGAGTTGAGTAGACTAGCTACCATGCTGCTTTAGTCTGTTTTGTTTGTACAACAGTGAGAGGAAGCCTTTTTCTTTTTACTAGACCTTTTGATGCATGTAGTTTTTTCTGTTCAGGCATTTTACATACAGTAATTCTATAAACAATTGTTGGCCAAAAGATGAGATACTGCTGTACTGTTGATTTAGAACAATGGACAGCACTGCTTGTTGGTTGCTTTATGCAACATAATAAAAAATGGGCCTTTCTGTTCCTTGTGTTAAAAAATGTTTGACCATATAGAATGGGTGGGTGTGGGAACTTTCTCTCTCTCTCTCTCTCTCTCTCTCTCTCTCTCTCTCTCTCTCTCTCTCTCTCTCTCTCTCTCTCATACACACACACAAAGTGCCCTGCTAAGCTAAGATATTATTGTATTTTATTTATTAAATTTCTCTTCCACAAACATAGAGACCCCCTAAAAGATCAGATTGTAACAATAACCCAGTGTGTTCTAAAAGTTGCAAAGTACGCTCTTGCTTTAATTTCCCAGGATGCTGCTGGTGTTAAGCTTGGTGTTGCTGGGCATGTCAATAACTGGCTTGGCAAACTCCCAGGGGCAAACAAGGCAGAGCCAGCCTCACCAAAGCCTACAGTAAGACCTAATCTAAGATTTGCTGCACTAAAATGCTTCTGAGTATGTGTAAAATCCACTGCTGTGGAAAACGAAATGAATACCAAGATAATGTGTTTAATTAATCAGACAACTGTTTAATGTGTAATACAAAATGTTATTTCTTGATTTTTGCATGCACACTTTTGCTTTTCGTTTGCTGCTGTTTGTCATCAGAGTCTGCACCCAGTAGTACCACGCCATCACATGGACATTATTAAAACACACCTTATCATCAAACATATTAAACAGTGGACTCCTCCAGGTCTCGCGGAAAACCCTGACATAGGATACATTATATTTATCTATAGTCTATGGTACACTATTATTTATGTTCTTATCTTATCAAAGTAAACAACAAGAAACTCACAGCTCAATGAGCATGTGTGCAGTCTTGCTGAGTACCAATATACAGTATAATGTGCCCTTATCCACACACATATATAGTATGATCACATGGTATTGTGGCTTACTTTTGTTTTGATCAGTAAACACTATGGCTGGACCAAGAGGTAATGCAAGTGAGCTGTGACTAAACTGTACGCTTTGTTCAGATCTACCAGGCACTGAAGGGTATTCACTTGTTGTAATCAGACCCACATCCTGTAGTTGTACAAACACTGTTTATATATAGATTGTTTTTTTTTTGTTTATGAACATTAATCAACTATTTATTGAAAAAATCGATGAATCACCAGCACACCAACATTTTTATTGTACAACAGCCTCGTGTCCTATCCTCAATTCTCCATCATACTATTTGTGTCTGTTGTTTGTTTCCCCTTTGCCCCCTGAGGATTAAAATAGCGTTCTTGTATGTGGGTCTGAAAATATTATTTTAAGTTATTAACCTTTCAAACCAGTCTTATTCATTCTATACTATCATACCTTTGTATGATACCTTTCTAAACCTTATTCAATTCAAAGCTAAGTCCACTGTTATTCTGTTACCATAACGTTTAATTGATTTAGAATAAAACTGCCAAATCAATAAATAAAGATAGCTGAATAGAGATGGCCAATGACACTGCTCACTAAAAACCAATGGAAAAGTACCGTTATTACTATTTAACTTAATGAGCTGCCTATTGTTTGTAGGTGACAGTTGGATGCATGAACAAAGGTGTCACAAATGGTAAGATACTTTATATGAGTGTTATATGAATATTTGTAAATCGGCTTATTTGATGCCGCTCTTCACTAATAGGTGTAGTACATTCAAGGTCCGGTTCGAAAGGGTGTATGCAGTTTCTCATAATGACTTAACAATGCCAGGTTGATTTACACTTATCATGGACCAAGGACACATTTAACCTCTTTAATAATAATAATAATAATAATACATTGGATTTATAAGGCGCCTTTCAAGGCACTCAAGGTCACCGTACAGTAATATAAAAAACAGTTCTCATAAAAATAATAAAAATAAATAAATAAATAAAATAAAATAAGATCAAAATAAGTAGTATACAATTAAAAAGGCATGGAGCCTGGACTAATTGCAGTTTATGGAGGAGTTTGTGGGGGAGACCGAAGAGGAGGGAATTGCAATAGTCCAAGCGGGAAGTGACAAGAGAGTGTACCAGGACTGCAGTGGTGTTGGGAGTGAGTGAAGGGCGGAGGCGGTTGATGTTTCGGAGGTGGAAGTATCAAATCAAAACATGACGTTCAGTTCGTGCTGCTCTCACTTGGACCCTGGTTCTGATATTGCATTGACTATAATTACAGTTTAATTATTTATTTTTTTACCTTCTAATGAATTGTCTCTTTTCCCGATTAATTCAAGGAGTGTACATATTCATGTTTCTTCTTTTGGCACATATGAGTAAATAAAAGCTGTCATCCAAAAAGGAAACCATTAGATCATTCCCCTTCCTCAGACAGTTTCTCCATTAATGTGGCTACACTGTCTGGGCTGATCCCTAACGTATGACTTATGAGTCCAATACCAGCCATTCAAGACCAGCTCACATTTCTACTGCACCTGGCTGTAGGCTATACGTTAGGGACTTCATGAACACAAGGAAGTCTTCATTTGGTGAATTAAAGTGAACAAACGTTCCATATTTTGGATATCTTTTTTCTATGAGTTTTAGTGTATTGAAACCGAAACCAAGGAAACTAGATAAACTCACCATGCATTTATTGGGTTTCTCCCCGGAGTGGACCCTCATGTGGATAAGAAGCTTGTAACGAGCGTTGAAGGGCTTGTAGCGTCGAACACAGCCGGCCCAGAAACAGGCAAACTCCTCCCCTTTCCTCTGATCAATGTGGACCTTCTCGATGTGTCTTACCAGCTCCTCTTGTTGACCATAAGCGGCACAGCAGTCAATCCAGTGGCACGATTGGTCTCCAAAAGCCGCAGGTCCTTCAGAAAGCCTGGGAGATTGTAGGGAGGGGTTGGCACTGTCCTTAGCTAGACGACCATCCCCAAGGCCTTGGTCTTCTCGGAGATGCTGGCCCCTTTGAAACGGCTCCCCCTGTTGGCTGCTGAGGTGAAACGGCTCCCCATCACAAGCTGGGAACTCTTCTAAAGATTCCTGCTTCAATCTCATCGCTATGGACTTATAGTCATCTTTGAATCTATACTCCTGCTGGGAATTCTTACTAAGAAACATTTTGGGCCCCGGGGTTTCATGAAGTAGGGAATTCAGTGATTCTGAGGATAAACACGGACGAGGGGAAGAAGATGAGGAGGAGAGAGATAGCAAAGAGGAGCAGAGAGAGGGAGAGGCAGAGGAGTCTAAATGGGCATCATTCAGAGTGGCCAGCTGAACACTCTCAAGCCTGTGGGGGTTGTGTTTGGGCTCTGTGCATCCTGTCATGGAGCATCCACCTAGTCTTCTGTTAATGTGAGACCCAGAAGCCCTATAGGAGGAGCAGAGGAGGGAGTTGAGGTCCAGTCCCAAGGAGGAGAGAGACAGAGAGGTTCTCGGCAGGCAGTACATAGCCAGACCCCCTGTCTGGATGGATGTTAAAGGAGGACAGAAACCTCCAGAAGACAATGGAGATGTTTGGGAGAAATCCTCTGATTCGTCAAACAAACTGCCCAACCCAGGCAGGATTAGCTGTGTGTCTGGGGGGCCAAGATCTGATGGTCCCATACCAGTATTACCTGATATAGACCCACCACCTTGCTCCCAGTCAATGGGTTCTGTGTAGGTGGTAATATTGATACTAATAGTGTTATAATGAGATAAAAAAAGATTCTCAATGCTGTTCAAGAACAGGACACCATTCAAAGGAAACCTTTTAAAGAATGTGGTCAGTGGTCAATGCTGTGACTAGCAGTGCATGATTCTGTAAGTGCAGATAGAAACGTTATTGTGAAAAGTTGCTTGTCATCTTCATGTGGTGTCCATCAGTTTTACAATTACGGCAAGTACGTTCATCTCCCTCGAACACTGTTCAGAATAATTATTTGTTTCATAATTAGTTTTACATTCAAAAGCACAAAAACCAGTATAACCCTACAACAGGCTTTTTAACTATCCTACACAATCAAACACTGTACCTACTAGTGTAGTCTCTTCCAGGAGCCAACGGTAATCTGGACAAAATGTACAACATACTGTATTGCAACCCCCTTTTCCAATAACTTACATCAAATGGACCAAAGTGACCATTTCAAAAGGTTGGGGCTCAAATGAAACTTAAACAAACAGGACAGTCAGCAGCCGTCCATCAGAATGACTTTGAATCTGCCCCTCTGTGTGTTGTGTATATTTGGTTTCCTTTGAGCTGCTGAAGTCGTCGGTGCTTGTTCGTGATGAGCAGGCGTCGAGGCCACCCTGGCTCTGTTGAAGGGAAACAGGCACACATTTGTATAGCTGCAGATTACCTGGAACCTAGGCCAGATGAAGATGCAGGGGCGTAGCCGGTGTAAAGAGGGAGAGTAATGGACCACATCTCTCCATTTACCAACCAACGGCAGACGGCTTGGAAAAATAGAGGTCTCTGAGCGGCCCGTACATGTCCTCCTATACAGTAGCTCTACTGTGCCACAATGTTATAATTACCCTTATAGAGGGACAGTGGGTTCATTTACACAACATTTTCTTTCAACTGTTATTGGCCTTACACAAGGATTATCAATTTGCACAAAGTAATTGGGTACGAAAAGGATTTGGTATGATTTCATAAGAATATGTAACTCTGGAAGCCTTTTTTATGTTGTCAAGCTCAGCCAAGCTGTGGACTTAGTAAATTTTAATTTGTACACGCTTATGAGAAGGGGATTAAGTGCAGGTTTATGTCCATAGTTTCCTGGTACACTCTGGTTTAGGATTTAATGATTCTTCCCATAAAGTGCTGGAGTTCCCCTCAGCAGACACATTATAATTTGGCCTTGCCAGGGGAAATGTGGTTGTCGGGATGATAATTAGAGAAGCTGAAGCTGTGGACTAAACGTGTTTGCACTCAACAGGAGGAAGTGATTGGGTTTACACAAGACCTATGTCTAATTTGTAATTAGATACAGTCATAATGTTAATTCATTAGAATTGATACACTTCGCTTTTACCAGCACAAAAATGTATTTACAGTGCATGTACAGCTGTTATGTGCTAACAGCAAATATACTTATATATATAAACTAGAATGTTCAACAAACAAAGGGGGTGATATGAATAATCTAAGATTGCCATGATTGAATGACCTTTTAACTCCTTAAAGCGTTGGTGGAGAAAATCACGTAATTAAATCTATTCATACATCAAACTAAAGGGTTGCAAGATGCACTGCAATATTTAAAAAAAAAATCTATTTGTATACATGGTTGAAATCCAGATAGTTGGGACGGGCAGGCAGACAGACAGTGAAAACATGACAAGTGTCCCACAAAGGATCCCTAACTGGAAGCCTAGACTTAGGAAGGGCAGAACATGTGGTGTCTTTTCAAGTATTTTTCACTGTGGTTTGCTAAACACAGCTGTGGCATCTTAGGACAACCAAATGTATATTTGTTGCAACAATAAATATCTTGGCTCTCAAATTTAACACTTTGTAAACGGATCCAATATGTTCGGTGACCATTATATCACGTTGAGGATTTAAGTTATTTGCCCTTGATTAAAACAAAATATTGCCCCGAAAGACAGAAAACATACTATATTTTTAGTATCTAAGAAGAATTTCTTAATAGAAAGACTTGCCTTTACATTTTACATTAATTTAAACATAAAAGCTTAATCAATCAACAACTCTTCCCAATCCTCACTAGCCTGGCAGATTAAACATATAAAAGCAGGTGCAAATCCGTGAGAAGAATTGACTCTGTGCAGATGACAGGAAACGCCAAAGAAAAGACAGTGGCTCTATCTAAACTAGGAGACGTAGAGAATGGCGGCCACGGAACAGAAATAGAACCTTATCAGACAAATATCTCTGTGACGTTAAAAACAAAGTCATAGGTAATATTTAAATTCAACATTGTGGAACGTTTTGGCTTCCATAAAACATTCTATGTTTGTGTTTTTGCTCATTTTGAGTTATTATATATTTTTGTTCTCTATATGATGTCATGTGCTTTACAGTAATATCCGAGAACTTCTTTAGGGGACAGATTTATAAGGGCCAAGCTGCAAGTGCATCTGTAACGAGGTGAAGAAAAGATGGAAAGTGAGAGTTATTCCTAGGTATGAGAATGACAGACAAGAACAATTTAAACGTTACATTCCAGCGTCTTTGAGTGTTTTGAAAAGCGCTTTATAAATACAAGGTATTATTATTATTATTATTAAACATAGATAAAGACGAAAAAAACATAATGAAAAACACATGATATTCCAATCAAATATTGATTAATTGATTACTGGTGATTAGCGGTCACTTTATTATTCTGGTCATTCAAACAAAAAAATTATAACAACAAATTTACTCACTTTCCGTTAAAGGTGTACTATTACTTATATTAATGTGTTCTTATAATAATAATAATAATAATAATACATTCAATTTATAAGGCGCCTTTCAAGGCACTCAAGGTCGCCGATGTTTAATCAGTGCACTAACCAAGTTTTCTGCATCCAACAGAGAGCTAAAAACTACATCGAATCTTTGCTTAAAATTATTATGTTACACTGAAAAGAAAATGCTGTGTTCCACTTACTTAGCAAAACCTCATCACATCATCACATCATCTTTAATGTCAAAGGTATTATACCTTAATGTTAGTTTTAGGAAGCGCCCAGTGAAAATATGTAAACTAAAATTTGTTATTTAATTCAGTGTTATCAACTTTTCATTGTGTGTGTGTCCCAACATCACTTGCCTAATAGACACCTGTACCTATCCCTGCATTTGGTGCGCATGCATGAAAATACATTTGTGAAAAGGGATATGTTTATGTCTCCAAGGTACATCTTAACACGCACGTTTGCGATACTAGTATAAAGCTACAACAGGGCCCATCAAATTATGTGATTTACATGAGTAAGTCTGTATTTTTTCTTTGCTAAGTTTGGGTTAAAATAATCAAGAATAAAAACCTCAGACCGTGGGAAAGCAACACCCACCACATAAGTGCATACACATAAATATACACACCCGTACACACAGTGCAGCCACAGGCACGCATACACACACAAGGATGAACCTCATCTTTAATGAGAACCAAGTCTTGCAAAAATGACCCAAAGTAAGCATTGCATGCAGCATGTATCCAATATGTTGAGTGATGAATTATGAGACTGTAATGATTAGACAGCGCAATCCTTCAAAATGACCTATTCCTTTCATTTACACTTAAGGATATTTGATATTTGGACAATAAACATTTTATTCAACAGAACAATGATCATTGTTTTTCTAGAACAAAGAATTGAGCTAACATCTGGTTTAGATTGTTTTCTATTCCAGTGAGCCTGCAGCATTTGATCTATTGTTTTGCAACACAAACTTTATGGAGGGATAAAATGCCTACTATATCATGGCCCAAAACCATCAGTCACAGAACATGATGATTCGATGGGAAGATGATATTGGCAAGAGTCTGCTGTTTGTTAACGTCACAAAACTGCCCACAAAGCAGGATAATGCATTTACTGTTTTTCACACAAAAAGTCTCATTGCAGGTTGGCTGCTTAAAAAGAGAAATACCGATTAATTTCAGACCTATATGGTCAGAAGGCTAACCTATAAAGATAATGTCACTTAATACCAAACTGAGGGAGTTAGACCATTGCATTACCTAAGGTTTAACTATGTCTAATAGATTGTTTTATACATGGGATTTACCCAGAAAAACTGATACGAGATTATCAGATGTGTATTTCAGAAAGCGACACTTCACCCCTTGCATCTTCAGCTCATTTGCTTTACAAAAATCAGAGCAAAATGTTTACAAATTATGTTGAGATCAGGTGTTATTCCGTATTTGGGTAAAATGTGTGTGTCTGTCTGTTACAATCACATAAAAACATTCAACTTTTTATGAAGTGTCTAACCAACTGTCATGCGAAACATAAATATTTGATTGTCTTTTGGATAAAAGATGCAATTTACCAACAAGCACAGACCTTGCTATTTCTTACAGTTGATCGAGAACATCCCAACAGATGAGAATGAAACAAGATTTAGCCATCAACACATTTAGCTCATTAACCAACAAAAGAGTTTTCTCATTTAACAGAGGTGTAACAATACCTTACCTGCTTCCCAGGGAATCAAAGTGGTGTCATAGAATTGCAATGCCACGGCGCTTCATAACAGTGGTGCTAACAAAACTTAAAATTCACCACTTGGACTCGTGGTTAGCCGTATTTGAGATGTGCTATTTGTAGAAATAAATTCTGTTTTAAAAGCTGCGTTGAGATTAATTCGATCCGATTTTCTTCCACACACATAGGACGCCGCGGTTTCTACTGGCTGGCAGACACTTATTCGTATACTGACGAGGTAGCTCCTCTTAAAAACATATCCGAATGACCCCCAAAAAAAGACATGGCAACTGAAACGTTTACAAGCTACAATGTAACACTGTAGCCTGGTGGTCATTTGTTGGGACGCTGTAGCCACTGAACTATTGATGCCGTAAAACACATGGCCAAAGTAACTTTGCCCAGTTGGCACTGATTCGGCATTTCCACAGAAGAAAAACATGCGTCAAGCAATACTTAATGACATTAAAAAGACATCAAATTATTACACACATTATTACATAAAGTTTATTCTTTCACCCTGTGTGCATGTTCAAAGTCTTTAGCTCTGAAAAGTATTTACCTGATCATAACTATTGACTATTTAACATTATCAACAGTGTAATTGTTTGCAACAAAAGAAATACAAAATACCTAAAAAAAACACATACTGAAAATTCAAGCGTAGCTGTGGTTTCGGTAAAATTATAAATTCCCATATGTATTTGTGAAACAAGCTTTCTGTAATAAGTGGAGGAAAAAGGCCAAAGCTAATAGATGGTTACACATTTAAACATTGTCTGCAAAGTCAGAGCATAAACACAGAATACAATATTGCTGGTGGCGAGTCATCCGTTTCCTTTTACAAATGCAATACAACATATTTGGATATCTTGAAGTAATATCTTTAAAGAGGGGCCAAAACCACATTGCATGATTCAAACAGCCATCAGCCATATAGGATGCACTCGTCTCTTTTCAGTGAAGTGCAAGTCCAAGCTTCTTTCCTTTGACTTCGAGAAAATTCATCAAATTTAAAAGAGGCACTGTCAAAGAGTTCCCTTGCAGCTTCATACACAAGCACACAAAGATGGATACAAAAGAAACTCAAGTCACAGCCAGTCTGTTACTCTTTGTACTCCAAGAAATGTTGCAGCCTTTTTCGATGCTCTGTAGACATTTGTACAGCACTGAAAAAAACATAACAGTATTAGCATTATTATATACAGCGTTAACAACATTAACACACACACACACACACACACACACACACACACACACACACACACACACACACACACCTTAACAATTATATTTTCCTTTCTCTAGCTTACTTCAAGTGTTCTCCAAAAGTGGTAGTTATTCTGTAGATTGCAGTCTTAAGTGCGGCCCTGAGAGCAAAGCGCAGGGTTTTAAAGGTGGGGTCCCCCATGCTGTAGGTTGCTCTGGAAGGCTTGCTAGAAGCATGCGGCAGTTTGAAGTGCCTGTCTACCGCCTGCAACAACACATAAAACATGTGGTCCTGTCTTCCTGGATTGAGTTCCAACACACAATTTGGGATTCACACAGCTAGCACATAAAAGCAATCAAACGCACCAAACCCATCTTTTAAAACGTGTGATGGCTGCAATAAGTTGAGTTTACCTCTTGCAGGGCCAGCATGCTACATAAAATACTTGGAAGAGTAGTCTGCACCACTCCAAAGCGGTCCTCTGAATAAGAGGCCACTACTAGATGTGAAAGACCTACAACCAGATGGAATGAGGAGGTTAAATGTATTTTACTTAAACAATCCAATTAGCAGTAAATCAACAAAAATGGTAATCAATTGTTTAAACCTTCTAGTGCCCAGATGTGAGACTGGCTGTCAGAAAAGAGCGCCTGACTGGTAGCTTCTGGCAGCTGTGGGGGACACAATTGTTTTAAACATATGGATCAAAAAACGGTAACAGTGCCATTGCAGGGAAACAGCTTAAGAAGTTAGTTTCATGAACACATCACCCCTTTCTTACAGCCGTTGATTAAGAGGTAGTGAAGCTGATGGTAAAACTCAAAATGACAAACATGCAGCAGTCATTAACTTAACATAGGTCATGCACTATTGACCTAAGTGGATGACGCACGCAACAGTAAAACAAAAGACCAAACAGCTGGAGGAAAACCTATCTCTTTAAGATTAAATATAATTACAGAGAACAAATAAAAGCTGAACCCTGCGGACTAACCAAATGAAGAAAAGGTTTGTAGTGAAATAAGAAACAAATAGGCAAAAACAAAGTTTCGTGATGCAGCAGCAATCCAATTATTGTAGAATCTGGCCAATCATGCCATAGTGCAACATTCATGCAGCAATTCCCGGAGAGCATCTCTGATGTTTAGCGTAACACTAAGGGTAAACGGGTGGAAACAAAACATAACAAGACCCAGAGAAGGTACCCATTGAGAGTTAATTATGGACATTAAAATATGCTTCTATGTTAGTAGGTTAATTTGAATCTACCTTAGAGGAAAGAACATGCAGTTAGCCTCTCTAGGTACACACTAGTTTCAGGTGGAAACCACATGCACTACTCACGCCACAAAATACCTTACCTTGTTGAACAAATACATTATCAGCACCCGCTTTGCCAGAAATTTTTTAACCTGATGGGGACAATTATACCATAACGGAATATAAAATGACACGATTCCAAAACAAGCTTATGTAGCACACAATAGGCAAAATCTTCTTATGATCTTACAGACATCCTGAAATTTGTGAGAGGACTAGTATACCTGTTCTTTTCTGTTTTGTAGGAACTGGGCCAGGATGCTCGGTTTCTTGGTTGTCTGAATGGCACCTAGCACAGGGCCAGGGGATGATGGGGGACTGCCACTCATCTGGGAATCTGTTTGTAAGAAAGTAACTGGTGAGAAAACACTATTGCATCTGAAACATAACTGGGACAACCAGCTACTACAAATTACACAACCGTCTCCCTGCTCGTCCATTTGTCTTCCCTCACCTGTGGAAGCAGACCAAAGTTTGGGGCCCCTTCTCATGATGTGTGGGCTTTGCACAGTGCTAAACCCAGGGCTGAAAGGCTCCTGCGGGCCTACTAGATGGCGCAGGGCTGGAGAGGAGAATGGGCTGTCCAGATCAGGGGTGAAGGGAGCAGTGAGGGGGCTCCGCATGCCTCCCATGGCGGAGCGCAAGAAGACTGAGCCAGGGGTTCTAAGGAGCGCACTGGGGCGAGGAGTTTTGGGATCCTCTGTAAAGGAAGCCACTGCGTAAAGGAAACAGACAAGAGATTGAGAGGGGCAGGGGGGTCACATGTAATAAATAGAAAAGGAAGGAACATTTTACAATAGTACCAACCTGTCTCAAGAACATGCAACTGAATCCTTGAGAGATCGCAACTTGGATACACAGTGCATCCAGAAAATATTCATACCCCTTCACTTTTTCCACATTTTATTGTGTTACAGCCAAATTCCAAAATGGAATAAATAAAAAATTCAACATTTTGCATACAATACCGCAGTGAGTAAAAAACGCTTCTTAGAATTTTGGGCAAAATCATAATATAAAATGTACATAAGTACCGTTTGCTGTGACATTCAAAATTAAGCTCAGGTGCATTCGATTTCCACTGATCATCATTAAGTTGTTTCTACAATTCACCAGTGGCAAATCCAATTGATTGGACATGATTTGGAAAGGCACACACCTGTTAATTTAAGGCCCACAGTTGACAGTGCATGTTAGAGCACAAAAAGTTATTAAGTCCAAGGAATTGTCTGTAGACTTCTGACACAGAATCGTATCGAGGCACAGATCTAGGGAAGGGTACAAAAAAATAAGTATGCCGCACTGAAGGTCCCTACAAGCACAGTGGTCTCATCATTTGCAAATGGAAGTTTGGAACCACCAGGACTCTTCCTTGTGCTAGCCAAAACTGGGCAACCAGACAAGGGCCTTGGTCCAAGATTGAACCAGATGGTCACTCCAACAGAGCTCCAGTTTTCCTCTGTGGTGATGGGAGAACCTTCCAGGAGGAAGGTTCACTTCAGGCCTTTATGGTAGTGGCCAGACGGAAGCCACTTTTCAGTGAAAGGCACATGACAGCCCGCATGGAGTTTGCAAAAAGGCAGTTAAAAGACTCAGACAATGAGAAACAAAATTCTCTGGTTTGATGAAACCAAGATTGAACTCTTTGGCCTGATTGCCAAGCGCCATGTATGTAGGAAACCAGACACTACTCACCACCTGGCCAATATCATCCCTATAGTGAAGCATGGTGGCTGCAGAATCATGCTGTCTGTGTTTTTCAGCAGCAGGAACAGGGAGACAAGTCAAGATTAAGGGCAAGGTGAATGCAGCAATGTCAAGAGAGATCCTTGATGAAAACCTGCATCGAAGCGCTATGGACCTCAGTCTGCAGAGAAAGTTCACATTCCCCAACAGGACAACGACCCTAAGCACACAGCCAAGATAACAAAGGAGTGGCTTCGGGAGAAGTCTGTGAATGTCCTAATGTCCTTTCCTAGTGGAAAGTGGCCCAGCCAGAGCCAAGATTTGAACCCAGGTGATCATCTTTGGAGAGATCTGGAAAAGGCTATGCACTGACGCTCCCCATCCAACCAGATGGAGCTTGAGACAATCTGCAAAGAATGGGAGAAACTTCCCCAAAATTGGTTTGCCAAGCTTGTAGTATTAAAACTTATAACAATTGAGCCTATAGTTGCTGCCAAAGATGCTTCTACAAAGTATTGAGAAAATGTACATGCCATATATTTTGTATTTACAAAACAATATAAAAACTTTTTTTTTACATTGTCATTGAGGTATTGTGTGTTTGAATGTTGATTTTAAAAAAATATACATGTATATATTTTTAAATTAGGTTGTAACATAATGTGGAAAAACTGAAAGAGTATGAATACTTTCTAGGGGGACAGAAACGTCTACTACTTGCACTCTAACTGCAACAAACAGTGTTCATGTGTGAATCAGCAGTGAATGAAACAAAACTCATTTGTTTGGAAATTATTTAAGGCGTATGCCAATACAATTTTTGATATATCCTTGATCATATTCCTGTGTGTGAATCCTTGAATTTCAAACCGGTATGCAAGAATGGGCAAAATATCTCAAATTCAACCATCGTTTCCTTTGTACCCGAGCCTTCAGATGTGGAGGACTTCTTTTCACTGCCGGTGGACTGGGATTTAGTTCGGCCATTGGTGGATACCGTTTCATGGTGTCCAACAAGCCTTTGGGTCAAATCAGCCAACAGAGACAAACACTCTTTACTGAGAGCATTCCAGTTATGAGGGTGGCCACCTTGGAAAGGAGCAAAATAAAAACGTTCAGAGCCATGAAGAATTAAATGTTAATAGCTACCCGTTCATTTGGGTGATGAAGACAACTTTCTTCAACCAAAATGTATGGTTCATAGAAAAAGTGATTGGCCTGTCTTATTTCCTTTACTTCTGAAAAGCTGACCTGGCTGGCTGAGGTTGAAGACTTCCAGGCGCCTAGCAGGAGAGTGTTGGGAGAGCAAAGCCAAGTCTTGCAGAGCTAAAAACTGGCAAGGCAAGTAGGGAGGTCACTTTACAAGGTAAAGAATAAGAACCGCATGCCGGAAATTAAGAAAGCTCTTGTGGTAGCAGGTGGACTGCAAGCAATTTGAGATGTATTGATTATTCAAATATGATTACATACTTGTATATTACTTTTCTCTCTCTGAAATTTCTATTTTGAATAACACTGGGAAATTACACTCTTAGACGACATATTTATAACTTACTGAAATTCCTGTAAAAAGAGCTGGTTTTGACCTTTATTTGAGGTTTGGGTTCAGTTCTTGTGTTGTTCCATTTACCTTTAATATCATTGGCTGCTTGCCAGGGAGGACATTTGGAAGGGACTGGTGGGCATCCTCGGCAAAGGTAGTATGCACAGGAAAAACGTACACCTGAAACATATTCCTTCACGGGTTAGTTAGGCTACAAAGGGAAGAAAAGATTCCCAGTAGAAAATACATAAAAAAAGACTAGACCATCACGGACTAAAATGCCTTCTAGTGTTCAACCGACATCAATAGAAAGGAAAGTAGGCAATGAAGGAATCTTTGCAGTTTACCTCAGTAACAAAGATCCTAAAAAGCAGCACAGTGATGTACCAAGTCAGAAGGAGAAATGTGCCACTGATCCATAGGTGATACAGCAAGGAGAGGTCCACCAGTCCAGCCACTGTGTCCAGAGGATGAAGAGAGCTGAGCAGAAGACAACATAGGACCTTTATAGCAGGCTAGCAGTTATTCATAAATGCATATACAAATTGTGGAAAGGGTGACTTTTAATAAAGATGGTTCCTGTTTCTTGTATATTATATAAATATAGATAAAAAATAAAAAACCTGTTCAATTGGAGATCAAGTGTTTGACAGATCCATGCTCTTGGAGCATAACCTGTTTAAAAAGGAGATAGCTGGCTTGATAAAAAGTGTTTTTTAAAGTCAATCAATAAAAGTAAGTGGTGCTTTCCTTGCAACAGAGGCAACCTACCCAAAAAAAAGTACAGAACAAGATAATTTTTGATTGAATAAACAGCTTGAGTTGCACTGCTTTTCACAACCGATGGCAAGGTCCCCTTAAAGCGAAGATACTTAAATTGCTAAAAAAACAAAAAAACAAGGAAAACAGGAAATGGGGTTGAGTTAGAGTAAGACCAAGCAGTAAAACAAACAGATCTAAAAGAACGCACAAGTTAGTGTTCAAATCTAACTAGGTGAACCACATGCCTACCTGAACTGTATCGAAAGAGATGTAGTTCATGTTATGAACAACTCCCAGAAGGCTGTGACTATATCCAATAAAAGCCCCTGCTAGCAGCAGGACAAGGTGGTATTCATTCAGGCACATCAAGGGAGAGCCAATGCTGCATCCAAGGTAGGCATAAAGATGAGTATGAGATTAATTAAAAAAGCAATTACTTAACTGTGAGAAAATCAGAACTGTGTCTACAAACCCTGTCTTTAGCTTACCTGTCATCTTGTGTGCATGGGTATCCAAGTGTTCGATATCGACCCCCAATAGTCACTGCACAGCACCAGGCAACTGTTACTCCCATTATGCAGTGGACTAGAGAATGGACAAATTGTCGGGGATGAACTAGTTGGCCCAGCAGCGCTATTTTTGAACAGGCAATGGATGGGACAACTACAGAGAATCAAAACAATCAAACAGAGCAAGGATTGAATATTACAACGCATTGCATATACAGAACTCAAGAACACCGCTTTTTACAACAATGTTGTAACTTTAAAATCCACACTCATAGAACATATAACAGCAAGAGAGAATATGTCTAAGATTGGATGGATGGAGATAAAAAAGCTCAAGAGAGACCAGAGGTCCATCTGATAATCATGGTTTAAGACAACATAACTTGCCCCTCACCTGTATAATACTCTAGGTTGAAAAATCCAACAAGTAGGACCACACCACATAGCAGGATGAAGGAGAAGATGGCACTAGTACTAGAAAGGAGGGCCAGACAATCTAGAATTGGGAATCAAAGCCTGTTGAAATCTCAATCACAATGTATATTATTAGGCTAGAACTACTTTTTAAACAGGGTCGATTGTGCTGTAAGACGAATAGCTGACCTGATAGCCACTGAACGGGATGGAAGAGACTGAATCTGCTAAGGACCACAAAAACAGCTGTAGTTGGTGGTAGCAAAAGCACTGCCCAGGCAATACTTGCCGCAGCTCTCCAGCATATTACCTGCACAAAACACACAATTATATCAAACAGTTTCCAACAATATCTAGTTAGTTGACAACAGGGCCACCCAGTAATGCTGCTGTTATTGGGGGATCAGGCGTTTGATCAACGTTGAATTAAATATATTTAAATGACATAAGCTAAAAATATAGAAGCCAGTTGGTAGCCAAGTCGCTACACTACAGCCTGGTACTAGCAGTGGCACTACCACCGAACTAAATAGCTAGCTAACTAGCTAAGCTGGTAAGTTAGCTACATAACGTAAAAAATATTTGTGGTTTCAATATTCTGACTTACCTTTCTTTCAAACCAGCCGCTTGGTTCTGTGGTCAGCATGTTAGACGAAAGCAGGGTACACCACTAGCTTACTTCTTAGTTGCATTCCAGGCACAGACAGGCAAATCCCATTCCGCGCCACATGCAATTTTCAAAGTACTGTTCTTACAACTCTCCGAAGTCAATATACTTCTTCGTTGACTTAAAATTGCTGTACGTAGACCAATTTATTTGGTGCATTACCGCCGTCTACTGCGCTGGGGTTTGCAGAGCATTGGTATTTGAATTATTTGTACCCTGCGAAAGTGTTTCATTTAAATTAAATTAAATCAATTTCTACCATTCACGGTCACCTGCAGGGAAATCGGGATAATCATTCTGAAATTCTATATTTGTCCAGTGTCCTATAAAAATTAGAACTCTTCACCCAGACCCCCCAAAACTTTACCAAACTACTATCTTACCTCAAATCCCCTAGAAAACAATATTTACCTTACATCCTATATTGTTTTACAAAATCATATTATTGCACGTTCAATTGCCTCTAACTAGACACACATTCACATGCTTTCCAACCAAAAAGCCCAGTATGCTCTAGCCATAATATTTCACATCACATTATAATCTATGTCCTGTCAAATCTGAATACCCCCTCACCTGCAATACCTTCGGTATTGCTATCCCAATGAAAGCTGTTGCATCTCCCCTACTGGGGTGGTACCCAGTAAAACTGAACTTCAATTCCCATACCCATTCAGTCACAGAATGTAACTACATGTTGTTTTCTTTGGTCTGAAAACTGTCCTTACTTTACTAAACTAACATAATCCGTAAAATTTTCTATGTGCATCCACAAATGCGTATTATTGGAAAAAGATCCAAGCACAAAAAGTAAAGAATAGAAAGAATCAGTTAAATTAGCTATTTGCATGACCTATAATT
>JAVQJS010030415.1:0-30449 GCA_036024795.1 Galaxias rostratus
TGTGTGGGACCCTTTGCTTTGATGGTTGGTTTCTGTGTGTGTGTGTGTGTGTGTGTGTGTGTGTGTGTGTGTGTGTGTGTGTGTGTGTGTGTGTGTCTGTGTGTGTGTGTGTGTGTGTGTACCTTTGCTTTGAGCACCTCTGTGTCCATGCCATGGCCAGCTTTGAAGATTTTCTGAGCTTCCTGCTGTGGTCTGAAAAAAACAACCAGCACAGAACTCAGTTGCCATGCTAGGCAATATGTTTGCTTACATCTAAACACTCACACACTCACAGGCTGAGTTGTTTCCAGCGCTGAAAGAAGTCATGCGAGGCCATCTCCGTGGGCTGGAAAAACTTGTTGACAGTAACGGGCAATTTGAGCGTGAGGTTCTGCAAAACTCCTCCATATCTTAAATGACAAAAGCACATACACACAATGCCATCGATCTCTGTGCAAATATTGTAGCTTTAGTCAATGGTGCATGGTCTTCAGCGATGTACATTCATTATCAACCATAATCAGAATAGGCTTGTATTTAGTAAAAATACTGTGTGTACCTGAATTTGATGTTGAGCAAAGGAGCGTCAACAAAGTCATTCAGACACTCAATGTTGATAACCTGCTGCACCTGTGCTCCTCCCTCCACCAGGGGCTCAACTGGTTTGGTCTGAACATTTAGCTGTAGGGGGCAGTCAAGAAGCATAGTCTGGGGGATGGAGCTTCCTACCATAAGAGGGATACACACTTATACAAATATATGCTTTGCAGGACTGAAGTCCAACTTCAGTTTTCTGCATAAATTGTCAGCAACTTCAGAAAGAATGTTGATACAAGATGACCGGATTAGATTATTAGATACAGCTACAGGCATGAATTTATTTTTACATTTAAATTGGGTTATTAAAAGGTAGTTGCATCTGGGCAAAAAAGGGAGAATCAAACATTCCCAAACACCAGTGCATATAGAGCTTTGTGTGGAAGGATATGAGACTGTAGCTCCCCGGGACAGCTAACGGTAGTTGTGAAGCCGGAAAACTGCACAGATGTTTTGTTGCCGTAGAACAAGTACATTCTCCCTGAGAGAGACAACCACAGAAAGACAAGTTAAAATGCATCTCAAGACAAACACAAAATAATTCAATGCTGCAGTTTACTAAGTTTTGAAAACAAACCAAGCAACTGTCAGTAAACGATAGCTAGAGTTTCAGAACCAGCTACAGATTGTAATAGTACAACTTGCCAGAAACTGCACATAGAAAAAACCTAAACCAAACTCTCGTCAAATATCTAACTGTTTAATACTATC
The DNA here is from genome assembly GCA_036024795.1 of Galaxias rostratus. Taxonomy (NCBI): domain Eukaryota; kingdom Metazoa; phylum Chordata; class Actinopteri; order Galaxiiformes; family Galaxiidae; genus Galaxias; species Galaxias rostratus. The sequence goes on from JAVQJS010030415.1 coordinate 1,288, forward strand.
CTGCAATTCTCTAAAATTTTTTATTTATAAATTCTTTTTGCTCTGGTATTGGGGTTAATCAGCTTGCTATAAGTCAGCTGATACACAAGAGACACAACAAAAGTCTGTTCCACACCAGCTCTTGTGATCGCAAGGTAATTTGCAAGCAGGTATTTGCTTACTTGTTTACATCTCTCCTGATTGTTTGTTTGGTTGGGCACAATGAGAACTTTGAGAAGACGGATTCAAGGTCTGGGACAGTAATGGTGGGTGCAATTTCTATTTGAAGTATTTAATGTATTGACAGCTACAGGGACGTAGTGATAAAAGTATTATTTGTATAAACATAACTTACAGTTGTAGTAAAAGCAACTTCTAAATGAACTCCTACCAACAAAAAAAAAATCCCAACCATGTGCTACAGTGAGGGTTTGTTGAAATTATGACAAATAATATCTCACCCAGGTTCTGGCGATACTCTGACTTGATTCCAATCTGCAACAACTGGTTCTCAAACAAGACCCCATTATTCTTACAAACAAACCTGAAGAGGGCAAAATAAAGAAATTATGAACTTGATGCAAATTCGTTGCCACTCGACCACGAAAGTATGTTATGTATGCATGTTAAGCGTCCCAACAAAGCTTTGTAGCACACAGGGCAGTAGAGACAGAAAGGCCGGAGAGCAGCCTTACTTGTTCAGAAGCTCGTCAGCCTCAGGCAGAAGGGGTGCAGGGTCCTCAGAAACCACAGAGGGGGGGGCAGAGCTAATAAGGATGGAGAGAGAAGCAAAGAAACCCATATAGGTAGAAAGACAACATTAAAGCAGGAATATGAAAAGTGAGTGTCCTAAGACAATAAGAACGCATTTAGGAAAGCAAAGCAGTGAGGCAGGACAGAACAGAAAAACAATGCAGAGCTAGTTAGTAGTTAGTCAAATGTAAAATTGCTGCTTTGTACACAAGGACAGCAATAAACGTCGCTGACAACATTTCATATCGCTTAACCTCCCTAAACTTTAGTAAAGAAAATATTACTAGTGTAAGTGTTTACACATTTTTGACACTTTTTAAAATATATATAATGATGATACATGTTTGGACTGTGTCAGCCATTTTGTTTTGTGGTTGACATGATGCTCTACAACTGGCCCCTTACTCCGAGTCACCAGGACCCTCCACCAATAGGGAGTCAGAGCTCTGATGAGGCTGTTCCAGATCGCTGTCAAATTCCAATCACAACAATGAAAATGAGAGAAAGAGACACAAATAGGTGCACACACATTCCACACAGGCAGACACACGCACAGAAAAAAAGGAATAAGGGAATTGGAGGAGAAGGGAAGAAGAGAAAAAAGCAAGAGGAAAAAGACAGTCACATTTACAGCTAGATAAAGGAAGACAACATACAAGATTTGCATGATCAGACAGCACACAAAAAGAACGAATTGTAAGAAAGTGAAAGATAGTATGAAGACAATACTCGGTAGACAGTATGAAGACAGTACTCTAAACATAACACCCTGCTGATGGTACTCTACACATTAATCACCCAACTGACAGTACTCCAAACATGTCACCCCGCTGACAGTACTCTAAACATGTCACCCCGCTGACCGTACTCTAAACATATCTGTAGGCCCCAAAAATAACGTTGAAGATTACAAGTTAAAAATTACTTATAATCTTTTTTTTCCATTGGAGTACTTCATTCCCTTCCGAAACATAGTTTTGAAAAACAGTTATCTTTTTAGGGGTCACTCCAGGTGCGCAAAACCTTAAGAGAGCCTACATGTTGTTTTTGTTTGTGTTGACATCATTTTTGATAACGCTAGCAGATTGCAGCTTGTGAATCCCAGTTCTATGAGCTAAGTGTCTTTGAACTTTCACCTCAAGAAGCCGTCGTCATTTACACCAGCAGAGAGGGCAGCAGGCCCTGCCTCTGAGAAAACATCGACCAATAGGCTGCCAGCACTTGGAGCAGTTGAGCCAACAGGAGCAGAAGAACGTAGCCCAAGCAGATCTGCTGAGGGGGATGGGGTGGACTGAAAAGTTGAAAGAGCGCATAGATCAAAGAGTGAGCAGGTTTGGGAGGTTAGCTACCTCACACATATTATGAACAGTTCCGTGGAGCGCACAAAACATTATTTAAGATAATTCATCCAAACTAAGAAACCTGTTTTTGCAAATATGCAACATATTATGTTGTTTTTTTGTTTTTTTTTAAAAAGGCAAAGAATACTTGCAGGTAGTGAAATGTAAACTCATTGATAATAATGTGACCAGTAGGAGAGACCAGGTTTTAAGAAGTGCTGTTTTTGATGCCTCAGTCAGACAGACAGGGGTGTACAGTTCCTTGTGCTGTTATCACATCTGCACAGAAGTCAGTACTGTCAGCGTGAAAATGGCCCTGTCAGTTACAATCTATAATCACCACACCTCAAAGTGCAACGGAATCCAGCATGGTATGAACATTACTAATAGGCATTTCACTGCTCACGCAAAGGCCCCAATGCCCGTTAAAAGGGTTGGACAAGACGCTCGTTCACGCAAGGCAAATACGCTGTCACGCAAATTTTGAGTTGATTGTGATTTATAAAAAGAAAACAATGTGTAACTTGCCTGCTGTACAGGAGAATACACGGAATTCCTATGCATTTCTGTGTTTCGTCTGCACGCAACTTTTAAGGGTGAGTCATACACACAGTTTTATATGAGCTCCCAGACTATACCCACAACATGAGCAGAATTGATAGCTACATAGATATTGTTGGACCAAATATTTAGACTTGCAGTCCAATACTCACAGCATTGGAGGCAGCGATTGCTGAGGCATCAGACCCCCGATCTCCTCCTCCATTCAGCTCCCCTCCCTCTCTTTTGCCGTCTTCCAGCTCAGACACAGACACAGCTCCGGGCCCTTTCTTCTTTTTCAACTTGGCCAGAATAGAGGACTCCCTCTCTGGGAAGGGCGGCATCTCCTCCAAAACTGTGGCCTGGTAAAAGAAAGAGGTTAAAGCACTACTGAGAGTGATTTTGGACGATTGAACCACTTGAATAGCCAATATAAGAATGAACAAGCCAACTGAACTAAAACAACTATAATACTTTTTTTTGTTGTTGCAATGGACATTCAAGTTGTTGCAAATCTATTTCTATAACCTTCATAATGCGACCTGAGGTGTGTTACTACCATGAAAGCATGCTAAAGTTAACGTTTGAGGTATGTTACTACCCTGATAGTTAGTCCTACTGGCTACATTAGGAGTTATAGCAGTGCTGCGTGGCCGTACCAGGACGTCAGTGCTGGCGATGGAGGACAGCTTGAGGTACTCCACAGCCCGCTGCTGAAGCTCCACGTCAGAGTTGCGTATCTGGCTGTCTGAGCGCAGCACCTCCTGGATGGTGGCCTTTGTCTCGGGGAACAGGTTGATGAACTTGATGTAGGCCGAGAGGAGCAGGGCGCGCGTGGGCACCGAGCACAGGTGGAACTTTGAATGGAGCAAGTTGAACTGGACAAGAGGGCTGGAGAGAAGAGATTTAGACATAGCAAGCATGAGGGAAATAGCAAGCATCATTTAAGTGAATGAAATACACTTTCAGTTGAGTAAAATAAGTAATCACATAGCCAATTGATGTCATCACATGGCCATTTACCTAGAACGTGGGTCACCAGCGATGAGGTTGCCAAACTCTCCCAAGATGTAGCCTCCCACTTTGACCATGTTCTCATGGCAGGCAGGGGCCTGCAGAGCCTGAGAAGCAAAGAGGAACACTCACATGAGGTCCTTACCAAACATGTACATCTCTCAGACACATCACTAGAGTTATTTAAAAGAAAAGGCACAAATTAGCTGATCCAATTAATGCATTAATAACAAGGTAACCAAAGTATGACCTATAACGTCCAACATTTTTCCAGTCCTGTTTATCTTAGCGCTACCAGATGCCTATTCTGGTGTAGCATCTAGAATGCTGGATTTCCATTGAATTGGAAACAAACATATAACCCATTTATATGGCTTTCAATAAAACCACCTCGGCCACAATGGCGTTGTGGGTTCTCTACGTGGAAGAAACAGATATTAAAAACATCGGCCATGGCTCTGACCTCAAAGACTGTCTTTGCAGCGTAGCCCTGAACGTCGTCCCGGTTGATGACAATCTGGATCACACGGTACCACACCTCCTCGCTGACGTAGTCTCCAGCAATGCGGATGAGGTTAAGGATGGTATCCACGTACCATGAGTAGTCCACAGCATACTTCTCTGCCAGGATGGCAACCTTCAGAACCTGGAGATTGGAGCGGAAGAAGGAGACACAGGTTGACAGTTGAATGAGTTCAACACACACAAGAAGTGTGGCCTTAAAATAACTAAATATTCACCTATTCACCTAAATATTCTCCTAATAAATCAACACACAGACACAAAACACAGGGTATAACAATGTATTCTACAGCTACGGAAGATCAGGCATACAGGTTTACACAATGAAACACACCATCTCCTCTCTGATGGAATAATCTGCCGTCTCCAGGTAGCTGAGCATTTCAGCAACAATCTGCTTGGCATTGCTCCGGTCACACATGGCATACAGCAGGTCGGCTGCACGCTGACGAACGCTAACATCCCTCTCAGTCTGGTGAGAGAAAAATGTATTATCAATAATTTACACCACTCTCATCAAGCTCCACTCACACAATGCGTGTCTACACACCTTGAGGGCATTGATGACGGTCTCAATGTGTGTCTTGACAGCCTCGTGGGAGAACTCCGAGCTGGCCAGGGTGCACATGCTCTCCAATGCAAGATAGCGCAGATTGGTCTCTCTATGCTGTAAGAACTGTCCGAGCTGGTTGCAGGCCCGCACCAGCAGGTTTGGCTCACTGAGAGCGAGGGAAAAAGTGTGAAAGAGAAAGAAAGTAAATAAATGTTTGCAAACTTACTGGATAAAAACAACAAGAATGCTGTTTAAATCGTTCATGTACAGTGAAGAATTAGAAGAACAAAAAGCGAGGCTACATGTTATCCAGGTGCTGCACAGAACACGTATTAAGAGTAGATTGTTCACTAGGTGCTGTGTGGAACACGTGGTAGACATGTTAACCAGGTGCTGTACTGAGCATGTACTAGACACGTTTGCTAGGCGCTGTTCGGAACACCTACTAGACATGTTCACTAGGTGCTGTTCGCAACATGTACTAGACATGTTAATTGCGTGCTGTACAGAACACATATTAGACATGTACAGTAGGTGTTCTGTTTATTAGGTGCTGTGCGGCACACATACTAGACAGGTGCTGTGTGGCACACCTACTAGACATCTTCACTGGGTGCTTTATGGCACACCTACTAGACATGTTCACTAGGTGCTGTGTGGTACACCTACTACACATGTTAATTAGGTGCTGTGTGGAACATGTGCCAGACATTTTAATTAGGTGCCGTGTGGCACACATAGTAAACATGTTCAGTAGGTGCTGTGGCACACCTACTAGACATGTTCACTATGTGTTGTACGGAACATGTACAAGACATGTTAACTAGGTGCTTTGTGGAACATGTACCAGACGTTTGCGGTATGGAACATGCACTTGATGACACTCGCACCCACCTGTCATAGTGGATGATGAGCGAGATGGCCTCAAACAGGATGGCGTTCTTGGCGTTGGAATGCTGCACCTTCTTGGACTTGGGCGGCTCCTGGGCCTTGTTCAGGATGGTCTCCAGGCACTCCACCAGGCGGCCTTTTACAGCGCCATCCTCAGGTGGAGGGTAGCATTGCAGTAGTCGCAGCAGCTTGCAGGAAAGCCACGGCGCCGGGACAAAGTAATAGGTATAGTCCTGTAGGTCAGTGGAGGCCGAAGACACAATCTGGAACAAGAAGAGGGAGAGGGAACTTTCAGTTAAACGAGCATAAGCTCCCACAGTTAATATTGTAACGTTCCTAGGTGAACGTGTAGGACAAACACTCAACCATTCAAATATCTAGTCTATGAATATTTTAGTATGGTCATTTTAACATTCAGCGACCAGGTGGATGTTCCTATTGGTCACTCTGACATACACACCCTGCTCAGGCGAGATACAGCGAGAGACACGCAGGTCTTGAACTCGTCTGGATTCTTCTGGCTGAGACAGGTAATCAGAGAGATAGCCGCAGTGACAACACCCTAGAAAGAAAGGATATGGAGAAAAATGTTAATTATTAATGCTATGAAATGTCATATAAACAGCAAGGTCGACCAGGCCAAAGTTCAGGCATGACCAAAGCAAACGTGCTGGATCATTCCCACAGTATAGAATCTTGATGTTGGAGTAGTAAGTGGTTCAGCACAGTGCTAACAGTAGCAGCATGGTGGTGACGGACATAATAGAACGTCTCACCATGTGCTGGTCATTGAGTAGGTGAACCACCCTGGAGGTCCACTCGCCCATGAGGACCAGGTCCGGTGAGGTCTTGTAGAGTCTCAGCAGACACAGGGCTGCCGACTGCTTAACACTGTCCATGGTGTCTCTGGAAGAAGAGCACAACACACAAATAAGCAATATTTCTACATTTGTTATGAACCATAAAAATGCAGCCAGCGAATAAGCCAAATATTCAAAAGCTGGGGCAATAACATGTACTCAAAAGAGAACCACTTTAAGAAATACAAGAACTGGATTATATTCAATCTGTAACCATTGACCTAAGATATTTATTTGCAGAAATCAGTCTTAAATGTATTAAGTGTGTTACAGTGCAGACCATCAGAGGCCTTTGTGTGTTACGGAGCAGACCAGCAGAGCTGAGTGGTACAGTGCAGTCAAGCAGAGGCCTGTGTGTTACAGTGCAGTCAAGCAGAGGCTTGAGTGTTACAGTGCAGTCAAGCAGAGGCCTGAGTGTGTTACAGAGCAGCAACAGAACACTATATTTTATTTAGGAGAATGAGAAACAGTGTGCACAGGTATAAGACGATCAAGTCTTGTATTCTAAAATAAAGACTGAAGACAATTGAATTAATGACAAAAACTGTGATAACACGTTACCCGGCAACCAGAATGCGTGGGATTTCCCCGGCGAAGGCCTCAGCCATTTCCCGACTACCCACATTGGCGATGCAGTGCAGAGCGAGACACATGAAGGTGGGGTTACGGCTCGACAGGTCGTTTTTGATTGCGTTGTTGATGAGGCGGATAAGCTCGCTGTTGCTGTTGACCAGGACGGAGATAAACAGATAGCCCTAGGAGGATAATTACAAACAAGATAAACATAGCTGCGTGAGAAACAGCTAGCCCTAGGAGGACACATTACAAATGGCAAACTTGAAACAAAAGACGACGATTGCATTAAGCACAGGGGACAAAAATAATATAAGTTCAGAAAGGGATGGAAATAAAGCCGTTGAAGATGAAAAATATAGTACAGGGATAATTACTAAAATAGCAAGATGAACGGATGGTGGAATTCCAAAAGATCCAATTGTACAAACTAGACACATAGTAGTAGAACCGTGAGGACAAATAGCAGATGAGACAGAAAGTGTAAAACGGAGAGAGAATGTTTTTAAAGGGTTTATATAATCAATATATAAAAATATTCTCTCTATGTAAAATATGTCTGTGGATGAGCACTCTGTCGTTAAACTAGACAGTGACAGTTGAATCTCTGTGGTGTCAATCATTGAAAGAAAAAATAAACACTGGCTGAGAAAAATAGCAAAACCAAGCCCCTGGGCTCGACAAGTCTGTTTTTCACCAATTTCTAGACATTTCATGTGCAGGTCCAAAGGACCCTTCCATCTATTCTACTGCCAGACAGGAAACATATCAAACAATTCAAATACAGTCTCTGTCTTGGACAACCACACATTTTCACTGTAAGGATACTTACAATTTGTTTCTCTGTATATTTGTTAGAGCTGAGAAGATTGACAGCCTCCATGTGGCCAAAGTCGATGTCATGGCCCAACAGGAAGATGAAGAGCAGCTTGCAGACATATTTCTTCTTACTGTACCCATCCAGTGCCTTATCGCCCTTGAACTTGGAGCGAATATTGGCTAACTCTTTATTGATCCTCTTTATCTCTGCTTCCTTGCTCTTGCCTAGGGAACAAAAGGGGATATATAATTTTTTGATTCCTACAGAAATAGGCAGTTCAAAACGAAAATGGCAATTTAATCTTTCAGTCTATATTCATGTATTTTCAATGGTCAGCAATGCAGCTCATCCTAATCATATATTTAAAATCACAACTTCTGGTAATTTCTTGAGGGAAAATAATCATCAAAACACAATAGTACAATGAAGGCCAACCCACATATAGTACTTCTTAGAGGGTACAGACCCATGTGGAAGTTTCATGACTACTTTTCCCCTGCTCAACTGTTGAAAGTGAGAGATTACTTCTACCAATTCAGTTATCATAATGCTTTGATCCGTAATATACAAGCCTCCGTTAAAACAGACCTTTTATCATAATTACTCTATGAAATGTACACAGGCCATCTCCAAAGATGGCAGATACAACCATTAGTTGACTTTGAAAGAAATTAGTAGAGTAGGGATATCATGCAACATCATTTTTTATTACATTTTAAAGCTTTATTTTCTTACTTTGAACTTAGAACACAGAAAGCTTTACTATTCCAATGATGTGCGAATATTTAGAGTGTCTCTCAGGAAGGCAATTTTAGAGACTAACAAATAGAAAATTACAAGTCAACGTCACACAATCACGTCAACGTCAACAAGATCACGTCAACTCTCCTAAAGAGGCAGTTTTACCAGCAGGCTTTTACCCGTTGATTGTGGTCTATTCTGGTCCACAATAAAGCTTTGTTGTTTGATGGATGTAGTTTTCATTTCTTAAAAATAAATAACTGCTTGTCATTTAAAACATTATTAACTTGTTTGCCATTAAGCACATAGTTACCCGGTTTTGTAACAAGCTATTATACTATATTATAATTATTACAACACAGACATGGTAGCTTTCAAGATTGTGAAAACACTGGCCAGAGTTTAACCTCTGGTTAAAATAAGGGAAACAAGTGGTCAAATTAAATTGGGGACAATTAAAAGGAATGCAGGTTGAATTATCTGAAAGATTGTGAAGAGGCAAGTGAAGTGGAAGAATCAGCAAACATGCACTCTTCCCTGACATGTACCTTGTGTAATTATATGCTTTGTTATAGAACTTTCAATGTAATAAAATATATCAGATGTACCTGATCAATTTGTAATACACGTTTATATTTGCCTGCATTAAATTAGCCTACTCAGCAGCCCCCCCCCCCCCCACCTTATTTGGCACAGGTCATAACAAATGGAAATGGCCATTGATTTTATCCAAAACAAGATGACAAACAGCTGACAAGAACAGAACATCTCCTTAATAGCTTAAATAGTCTCCACTGAAGGCCATTTTTGTGCCATTAACTTTAGTATTGTTATGTAATGTATTTAGACCAAACATATGATCTGTCATGTATAGGTTAATCATTCCAACATCAGTATTTACTTGTCAAAGTCGAGTATTTGTCTATATATATATATATATATGTTCTCAATCTCAATGAAAGCCTCTTCTCAAGGTACATTGTTTTTAACACTACCATGTTAATACTTAACAGTGACACAAAATAAATCCAAATAAATCTAATAACGTAATTAGTTATTTTTGAGACAATAATAAACGGCTATATTGTACTGCGCTAAAGTTAGATGGATTAATCAAAAATAGAAGCATCCAGGTAATTACAGCGAACTTGTCAGTGAGCATAGGCCTACTGCACCAGCATGCAATTAACATGGCATTGACACACACTTTAACAGTTTAAAGTTAATTCAAATAAACATTTGAGTAGCGTTTTCCTATCACAGGCACCAAAATGGACCAGTAAAATAGATATATGCAGCACTATGCCAGCGAATGACCTTTTCCTTCGGTAAACTCCACGCCATGGCCTTGTCTACGATCGTGTTCACCACTAGAACGTATCAAATGTGTCTGCTTATAAAAACCGTTTGGTACAAGATAATTATACAAAACGTAATGCTAATAACAACAATCCAGGACAGCATATTAAAATCAGCCATTTTAGTAGCTAACACACGTAGTTCAGTAAATATTTAAGATAACATGTCCTAGCTCACGCTAACAAACACGTCAGATTGCAGGTTTAGCTAGCTAAATAACTGAGCACTTACAATTTCTTATGTCCGAGATGAACACCGCTAATCCGCGCATTCCATCTCCTTTCGACACAGCCGGCATATTTTCTGTTTTCCGTCTTTTCTTGCAAAAAATATATTGACCTCGATCAGCACGCAAACTGGCTTAACGTTTACCAATGAATTAAACAACTGTTTAGCTAAACTAATTTATGTCAGTTGGTAAACTAACGTTATCAACACGGAATGTTTTTAGCGATCCGCTAAACTGGTCTAGTCAACTTCGATTAGCCAATTTCTGATATATGTCGATGGAAATCTCAAACCAGGGTAACGTTGTCCCGGGTGGTGTACACTAGCTTGCTAGCTAGTTGACGTTTCCGGTGACAATTTCATTCAATCCTCTTCCTTCTAATCTACTTCAGTCATGAAAGCGATGTGTGTACTACAGTCGTGACGGCTCTGTACGAAAAGGAAAAGCACTATGACCAATATTAAATGCCTACAGACATAAATGTAATGACTTCCTCAGTCCAAATAATTACGACAACAAAATTAAAAAGTAAAACGAGCTAACTAGATATTATTTGTGCTACTGTAGGTTGATTTTATACAACACTAACGTCGTTAGATTTCGATCTGTGCCGCAAACGGGCAAACTAGCGAGTCTTGCTGATCAGATCTATCTGAAAATATTTTTTAGAATATTAAACCAGTTGACAATGATTACTAGGCCAAAGTAAATGTCCAAATATCCACTTGATATCTTAAATGCATATCCTTATGTGAATCCTGTATTTAGTTTCAGTAGGCAAAATATAGATATAGTCCATGCCGCTGTCAACAATTTGTGCCAGTAACGCAGCCTACAACTGGGCTAGTGACAGCACAACCGTCTGGGAGTTGACGCAAGGCACACGCAGTCATGTGCTGTGTTGGGAATTGCGTATGCATCCTTACCTTACGCCCTGTTCACAATTTTTCTGTGGAGCTGGTCCGTTGCACGGGAATAACGCAGTGTCACGTCCGTTCCGAAGTATGTGTAGTCCAACTCAAAGCAAGAAAAACAACAATGGAGGAGTCTGTTATTTTAGGCGATTTCAGGGCATCCAGATTTGTTTAGCCGAAAATTTTAGTTAAAAAGTTTATATATATATATATATATATATATATATACTGTATATGTGTTCATATTATAAGGTAAAACATGAATAACTTAAACCATTACACATTTAGACAAAGTCAATTTGCATGTAACACTTGTTTACAATGCAACAAGACTGCATTGCTACATTCCAACACAAGAAACGGGGAAATTCGGTGCAGATTAACATCAGACCAACATAGATAGAAAACAAGGTAAAAGAAATGTCTACCTTTATCTACTATACATATTTATGCAAATCATGGAATTTTCCATAACCAAATTACACCGGTATTTCATTTAGCCCACCGAAAAGTTTTTTTCCCTTTTTTACTTTGTTTTCAATTTTTTCTACATATAAGTTTAATCAGCCCTGCGATGGACTGGCGATCTGTCCAGGGTGTAGATTCTTTCAATAATAGGTTATTGCGTAAAACGTTTACTGTAATAACTGTTTGTTTTCACGTTTTAGCATGATATTAACTTGTTGTTTAATGTAAAAGTTTCACAATACAACTTCATAATTTATATTGTTATAACGTGAAACTTTTCACGTTAATATGAGATAATCTATCAGACTAAGTCATAGCGGAGTTCTGGTGTTTTTGAGCATTCAATTATGTGGAATCGTATTGCCGTCACGCCAGAAAAAAAGATCCATATCATGTTATAACTTAAAAGGTTTTATTGTTATAACAATCTTTTTCTCAAGTTGTACTATGATCATTTTGACGTTTTATCGTAACAACTTATTGTTATTACCGGGAGCTTGTAAATACAACGGACCTCGTCATAATTTCTTGAAACGGTGGCGGAGTTTTAGCCTATTCCTATCAGTTCCCACAGTTATGTCCGATTAGAAAGTATAAAACGTTTATGAGACAGGTATACAAATTTGACCTTTTGACCCATGTCAATTTATTTGTACTCAAATGAGATCATATACTCCTTGTAATCAAATACCATACACATCATCTAGGCCTATCTTTATATTACCGAGAGCGGCGCTGTAGAGTATTTCTGAATCGCAATGTTTGGGAGGAGTCATCCCTCTCTTATCCAATCAAGAATCGTACTATTCTTCCGAAGGTGGGGCGTGGAAAGAGTGCTTTTCAAATTAGCTGGTTACCTTGTGCATGCTGAGCCTAGCCTACCCACATCGACTGAAATGGCGGAGACCACGGACAGAATGGAGGTATGCCCCAGTCACTCAATCTTTTTTTACGAGCAATAATTATCAATATGTTCATGTTGATTTGCGAACAAAACAACTTTGAATAGTATGTCAATGCTTTGTACGTATATTTCATCCTTGTTTGTTATCGACCATGTACACAGAGCACACGCACTTTGACTGAGCGTCCATTTTAACCAACGCTCGTCGCTAGCAAATATGCCTGTGTTCAGCTCAAAAGCATTCATAAATTAACGTTGACTGGTTTCCTAACCCGGTTCGGCACGAAGTTGCGTTGACCCAAGTGGTCAGTAAGTATACGTTAAGTGCGTTACAATGGTCAAGAAACTAAGATGTTTTGTCTGACTCCTTACCACCAGCTAACTCCAATTTGAGTTAGAAGACCGCATGGGTAATGCTAACGGCTGGACCGGGTAGCATTGTTAGCTCATATAATCTAGTAGGTGGATGCTGTGCTTGTTCTTTCGACTCAAAAGTGCCCTCCTTGTTAGCAAGCTAGCGTTCTCCTGCTCAAGGCATGTTATGTGTATTCCTTGTAACGTCACGGAGGAAGTAATGTGTATACCACACTTTACAACGTTTTTATTTTTCATTCAATTCTCAAACTTGTCTAACTTTGTGGTCAGCCCAGCAAGTAGTGCACTTTTAATTAAAATAGTATTTTATACACTAAATGGCCAATTATAATCGCGTCATTTTGAAGGAAAGGATTAGAAGTCTTGCTAGCAACAAACCTGCTTATGACTAGGCCTTAAACACTACCATGTGCTCAGATTGTGTTGGTGGTTATGCATTAGACTTTCCATTTACAATCAACTATTCAATGTTAATGTTTTGCTTAGTCGTTCAGCTTTAATAACTTATCAGCCTGTGTGCTCAATTAAAATGTGAATGGACTTTTTGGGGATGGGATACGCCAAAGATGCATTCAACAAAGTTGAAATGGCTATAGCCCCTAAATATTTTTACGTAACTAAATTCTCATTCAGTGTTTACCATCCACAGTTAATGGCAGTTTTCTCTTTTGGTGAGATTTCTCAGGGGGAGAGTTCGATTAAACCCGCTGCAGAAGACATGACATCTAAGGACTACTACTTTGACTCATATGCACACTTTGGTATCCATGAGGTATGTTGCCTTCTTTGATACCCAGGTTATTATGAACCAGACAACCAGTGAACACTTTAGGCTTTAAAGGTTCAGTGTTTACGTTCTAGACAATTGGGAGAAATTGCAAGAATTTGAATCCCATCGCTCAAAAAGGTTTTTGGTTCCTCTCGACCCATCCTACACGGATACCCGAGGGCTTTTACCATGAGCCCTAAGCAAGGCAGTGTTCCATAAATCATCTGTATGTTGTGCATATTTTTGGTTATACCCAACAATGAAAAAAGGAATTGATTTTATTTGGTATGATTCTGAGGTGAGAAACAAAATAATGCAGAATGTCTGATTATAGGAGTGTGCATTTGCGGTGATTGACAGTTAGGTAGCCCTGACTCCATGCAAAAAACTCTTTTGGTTGTTTAGGGAGAGGTGGGTGACCCTACATTTTTAAAAAAAGCTGAATACAGGCCCTAGGGCCCCCATATATAGTGCACATTCTCTCTGAGCATTTTGTGGACTGATTTCTTTGAGGAGTTATATAATAAATGTAAAGTAACGAAATATTTAATGTATTTCACAAATTCAAACGCACACACTGCAGCTTTAAATAACAATCTCGCTCGTTCTTTCTTAAACCCTCTAGGAGATGCTTAAAGACGAAGTGCGCACTTTGACTTACAGGAATTCGATGTTCCACAATAAGCACCTATTCAAGGACAAGGTGGTGTTAGATGTGGGCAGTGGAACAGGCATTCTGTGCATGTTTGCAGCCAAGGCAGGGGCCAAAAAGGTTATTGGGGTAAGTTATGTGATGCAGAAAATTTGAAACCAGTAGTGTTTAAGGAACAAAGGAATAACTGTTAGTTCTTATTTCATCTCATGTTTGTTACAGTGCTCAATTAATGATTGAATAGCCATAAAATATTAAGAGAATAAACCTCTAACAACAACAACAAAGATTTTAATATTTATGTAATTGTGTTTAGAAAGCAACGAGTTCTTCAAGTCAATGACAATGGTGCCGATAATAGAACCACTAGCCATTGCGCCTTCACTATTTCGTAGCCTTCATTGGTGCTTTCGGCACAGTATTTGCTATCGTGATACAATTTTGCAGAGACTGTCAAAGCTTTAAGTACAAAACACTTAAGTGTCATCTAACATTATTGCTAGGAATGCCACAATGCTTTGCGAGACAGTTCGATTGCAATGCAAACATTACAGAAAAATGGCCTTCTAGCTAAACATTTCAACAAACCATAGTTTAAGGGCCCCAGTTTAATGTGTATACTTTATCTCGTGCTATATATGGTCATGGAACGGTAACTATGACAAACTGATGTGCAACAGCAATGCTGCTTCATAAATTGGTAGTAACAATAACGAGTGGCAACCTTGCTTTAGGTGAACATATTGTAAACTGTTTCTTTACAATGTGAATTAGATTTATATTATATTTCCAAAAATATTATTCGGTAGTTTTTGAATATTTATAAATGTTTTATTGTTTTGACATAATTTTCCTACGTCAGAAATATGTAATTTTTCTGTTGCTCATCTTCAACATCATTAAGTTTATTGTCAGAAAATCATAGTGCAGTATCATCTTGTGAGTTGAGTGTATCATTACATCCCTAATCCTTGCCGATTGCTATTGTTTTCAGATCGAGTGCAGCAGCATCTCTGACTATGCTGTGAAGATCGTCAAAGCCAATAAATTGGATCACAGTGAGTTTACAAATGCAAAAATAATTGAGTGGTTTGTACAGAAAGGTAATGGATTTTATAAAGTGGTTCAACTGCCTTGTTTCTCCCTGCAGTTGTCACCATCATTAAGGGCAAAGTGGAGGAGGTGACCTTGCCGGTTGAGGGAGTGGACATCATCATATCAGAGTGGATGGGCTACTGCCTTTTCTATGAGTCCATGCTGAACACAGTCATTTATGCCAGGGATAAGTGGCTGGTATGTGTTTTCTGCAAATGTATATAGTTTATGATGTACAAATTCTTACACATCATTGGGATGTCTTACATCCGCTAAAATGTTATGGTTATTTGTTTAGTAAGATTTAGTTTTGTACCGGCCTTATTGAATAAGTCCACATACCAGAAAGTCTGTTCTGCATTGCGTTGACTCACTTTCAGTTTCCCTTTGTATGCTCACAGAAACCAGATGGTTTAATTTTCCCAGACAGAGCTACCTTGTATGTAACAGCCATTGAGGACCGGCAGTACAAGGACTACAAAATCCACTGTAAGTTTTCAAACACCTAATACAGGGTGGGATATTAAGCAGTCGTTTCTGTTTTTGAAAAATGGAATTTGTGGACATAACCCTCTGTTAAGACTTAATGCTTGTGTTTCTCTTTCAGGGTGGGAGAATGTGTATGGGTTTGACATGTCCTGCATCAAAGAGGTTGCCATCAAGGAGCCACTGGTGGATGTGGTAGACCCCAAGCAGCTAGTCAGTAGTGCCTGTCTCATCAAGGTTTGTGGAAAACCATCTCCTTTCATGCTGCACCTTTTTCAATGTAATCTACATAGATGCCAAGAACTACAAGTTACTGTTCCTGGGTGGCATAACCAGATTACCAAACGTTGTTTAGAAATCTAATGATAGTTAATCTGAATCCAGCCAAAATAATATACATCAAAACCCAGGCTCTAATCTTAATATTATGTCCTCAGGAGGTAGACATCTATACTGTGAAAATTGATGACCTTTCCTTCAGCTCACCATTCTGTCTGCAAGTGAAGAGGAATGACTACATCCATGCTCTGGTCACCTATTTTAACATTGAGTTCACACGCTGCCACAAGAGGACAGGCTTTTCCACTAGTACGACCTTTTTGTTTTACCTCCTCAATGGACGTTCAATGTGATATGTGCATGGCAGCGTGTTTGCAGTGGTTTGTGTCAAATTTGTGTATGCCGTCTTGGATTGCCTTTGCATAATATTGTATGCAGAGTGCACTGGTGTTAAGTTGCTTTGTGACTACTTCTCAGGTCCAGAATCCCCTTACACCCACTGGAAGCAGACAGTGTTTTACTTGGATGATTACCTGACTGTAAAAACTGGGGAGGAGATTTTTGGGACCATCAACATGAAGCCCAATGTCAAGAACAATGTAAGGTCCTTAGTCATATTTCCTGCATGTAATTGTCATTCAATTGGATCAGTGGGTTTTGAAAAGGCATCTTAATTTTCATGAATGCATTTTCCTGTTTCACTTACAGAGAGACCTGGACTTTACTGTGGATATTGATTTCAAGGGTCAGCTCTGTGAGGTGTCAAAGACGTCAGAGTACAGAATGCGTTAAGTGTGGTCACTAATGGGGAGTGCTGGAGATTAAGGGGTCGGTGTCTGAGTGATGGTGTTATTCTTCCTTCAAATCACAGTTTTAAAGACATGTTTTGTGTAATTCTTATTGTTCAACTGTTGACTATCAAATGTTTTCAAACTGTAAGGCCAAAGTGGAACGCAGTAACGTTTCTCTGTGCAATAGTCATTCAAAACCTTGTAATGTACCGCACTGCTGTCTTTCTGTTCAGCGTATTTGAGTTTGTGACCATAGTCTGTGCTTGAGCTCCCTACACTGGCACACTGACCCCTTTCACCTGCCTGTACATAGTGTTACTGTAATGTCACTTTGGCCACTGTTGTATTCATTTTTGTTGGTATGGCTGAACGTCAGTCATATAGATATATATAATTTTTTTTTAAGAGGAGCCTCCTGTGGTGGGGACTTTGCCTTCTCAAACAGATCCTGTCTGCTGAGGTTGGAACAAAGTCAGCCATAGGTGTATTTTGAATTCCATGTTAAGGTTTTGAACCTCTCCCTGTCCTATTAAAGCAGAGTTGTTGCTGTAATTATCTTGAACCCTACCAAGAGTCAGTTCTTTGTTATTTTTGCTTAGGGAAAACCAGCCTAAACAACTGTCACACATGGTCTATAAAGTACCTGCAAAAGTATCTGCAAAAGCTGTGACCCTTTTTCCCCCCCTCGGCACTAGGTTTGGACGGTCAGGTTGTTTTTATAGCTGCAACTCAGCCCACTTCTCCCCATCATTAAAGATTGCTGTTCCATGTTGCTATTGGGACCATTTTCGTGAAGTTGTCCCGCAGTCTAGGTCTCAAAACATGGTCTTATCGAGAATTACATTGTATCATTGATTCTCTTAATTTTAGCATGAGATGATATGCAGAATTTAATGTCATGGCTTCATTTCCCATGTAGCACTGTCAAAATGAAGTGCAGCACTTAATTGAAGGTCAAGATGCCATGATGCATCACAAAAAGAAAATCGATCCGCAGAGGAATGTTGACAGGGGAGTGTTTTGGTGAAGTTGGACCAGACGGCTTGATAATATTTTTGTCTTTGCTGCTTTTTTTTTTTTATATAAAAATTATCAAAACGTAACCTTAATTGCCTGTCTTTTTGTAGTTGTCTGCTTGTGGTTACTCTTTGGTTTAACGAATATATTATTTTTCAATTCACTTTTTGGAAGTCCATGTCTTCAGGCCTTCAGTTTTTTGAGACTTTGGATAGAAGAAATACAATCCGTCTCCTTTGACAAATGGATTGGAACACCAAAAATATTTTATATGAAGGAGTATGTTTTGAAGCTCCATTGTAGAATAAAACCACAGGAGTTGCAAATGACAACTACTAAGGCCCAGTCCACCTTGACAAAATCGGCACATGCCGTGATAATAGCTTGTTATTCTGGATACATAGGGGAAACCTGCACCGCAGAGAACTAGAGACGTTCACATGCCTTCCATTGGGGGAAATGAACACGTCTGAAAATACAAGGATAATTGTAGCCTTTAATCTTCAATTAGAAGATTCCATTACTTCGCTGCCTGTAAAAAACTCTTAACCTAACAACGTGGTAACTACTGGCAAATGAAACACTTGTCAAATTTAGCCATGAGTCATACAGCAGGTCGTTCTTCTGGCCACTATAAGATGAGTAAGTGTAAAAAATACTGTTCTGTTTTAATGTTACTCTTTATTTACAGAAGTGCGCCACCACAGATGGAACACATTAATTACTATAGCATTACATTTTAAAATAAACTTTCTATTTGTACCAGTAACTCAAACACAAAAACGATTTGGCCTTTAAGTATAACTTGTCCTAATTAGTTGTAGAAAAATTAAGAAAACATTTGAGTCAACTTGTTATTTTAAGTTGTAACCTTACCAACTGATCAAGCAAAACATTGTCAATGCAATTTAGACCTTCACGTTTACTCAATAACTATTTAATTATGACACTGAAGACGTCATCTGACTCTTGACCGTGTGTAAAAGTAATAGTCATAGTAACCGCTTTCCTGACAGGCAATTGAGGAAATACATTTGCATTTATTCCAGCAAGTTATTAGATGTAATAACTGTATTTGGATAGTGCTTTACTTCGCTCCAGTAATCTCAGTCATACAATCCCTGTTAAAAACACTTAGCAAACTATATAACGCATATGAAAAACATTTGTTTCTGCCACTCTTATTTTGAACACATCGTTCATTGCGAGGGGTGACATTTGTATTCAGAAAGATATTAATCCCGGATTTGTAATTACGCGAGTGTAGCATTCGCACCTGAAGACGTTCAATTAAAACTGATGAAACATGAAGTGAATGCGCAGATAATGTGTCGATGCTTCTACTAAGCGCAGCTTTTTTAAAGTGAAAACCGGGAGCACAATTCGAAGGTTCGGTGGGAGTCATTTCAAACATACCTTCTCAAGCTGTTGTCGAAGGTGAAAAAAAGATGAACGTTGGGGGCACCTGGCGCGTTTGCCTTAAGGTGCTGTATCGTGAAAATAAATGTGTCCGACTCGGAGTCGGCGACTCCAAAATAAATGTCAATATAATGAAATAAAAGTTTGCTCTTTGTCAATTTCGTCAAATTGACTTTTCATGGGGAGGTGACTTACCTTAAATTAAAGTACATCAAACTAAAAATTAGCCAGGAAGTAGCCAGAACCCTTTATTTGCTCATCTTACTCAACATCGTAAAGCAAACATGTATCTCATAATTATAAGTCGAGCCAACTTTATTTTGTTTACTGTGAAGGCATGTTCCTCTGCACTATGTGTTTGTTTTAGGCTTCACTACGGTCTAATGTCAAGAAGTCGACATTAAATATGTGTGTGAAAGCACTTTTTCAACACCTTTAACAGTTACTGGAGAATGGGAAAGTTTTATTAAACAAAAGCCTGTTCCCCTACCTGGTATTGTTTTATGTATTTCTTTAATAAATCATAACTGAATTCTGTACCTTTGAATTGTAAGTTTCAATCAAATGGCACAATCACTGTTAAATAAACACTGCTGTTATGTTAATAATTGTATCCATTATTCCACATTACCTGCATCGAACTATACAACAACCACCATTCACCAGCATGCAGTACAGAGACTTATATTAATGTAATTTGGCAGACACGTTTATCCAAAGCAACTACTACTAGAAATGCATTTCTCTGCGCAAATGCGTGGTTCAGTTCAATTTAGTTATTTGACTGACCGCCTTAGCACGCAGAACCTACCCTTGCTACCTTATACTATTCCATTTATACAATGTGCCACAGGGAAGCCCACCTATACGTTGCCGTCTCAAGGCATTGCTTATTTCACTTTTTAACAACTCACTTATCAAATTACAAATTCCCCTTGCCTTCTTGCATCTTTTACATTTGATGTTGATTTCTTCCTGCTCTGAGTCTGTGTATATCTGCACAATTTGTAGCAAATACCATGCCATTACATTATGATTTGAACAAGCTAACACGTAACCTTGTGAGACCTCCAAATCTAGCTTAAACCCTGTCTGCCAAGGTAACAGTAAATATAGCATATGATTAATTCCATTGTATTAGGAAATCTTAGCGTTAAGTTTCATAGTGCCTTCTCTCGCTTTGGAAGCAGTGACACTCACCTCAGAGAGGTGCTGCCAAGTTTGTTGTTCAGTTTAGCTAGAATGCATTGCATAAGCTTGTTACTGTTAACATCAGCCACTGCCTTCTTGTGGCATTGGCTGGGTGACACTTTTAGCCTACTGTTCAAGTGGTTGCTTAAAATGTCAAGAAGTGTGCATATAAAGTGGAGCCATTCATCTGAATTCTCCTTAGGAGTGAGGACTAAACCGCTGACGAAGTTTTGACTAAAAGGAAAATTTACTAACACTGAGTAAATCTCACCTATAACAAACCAAAATGAAATTACCCAAAAGTTATTTGAACAGCAATTTTCAGTTGACTGTTAAAAATAATAAAAATTGATCAACTTAGAATTATGAGTGACCTGGCTGCCTTAAGATTTTGCGTAAGATGGCCAGAAAACCTCTTACGGGAGGCGCCCAGGATGCCTGTACCACCTCATGTGGCTCCTTTCGACGCGATGGAGCAGCAGCTCTATTCCAAGGTCCCTTCGAAAGGCCGAGTTCTTTACCCTATCCCTAAGGCTGAGTTCAGCCACCCAATGGAGCTCATGACCATAGGTGAGGATTGGAATGTAGATCGACTGGTAAATCGCAAGTTTAGCCTTTCAGCTAAGCTTCTTGCATTTGAGGTTCCTCAAATTGCTCTTTCTAACGCCTGAATATATTCCCAGTCTGGATCATCAGTTTTCTCCCCTGCTCAACAGAGCCTGGACCACTACCTGTTTTCCTTTTCTGAGTCGTTTAACGGTTTGCAATAACTTCCTTGAGGCCAACTGAAGGTCTTTCTCTATAGCCACCCCAAACTCTTCTCACACCCGGGTTTTTGCTTCTTTGACTACCAAAGCTGCAGCCCTTCAGGCCGCCTGGTACCCATCTGCTGCTTCAGGAGACCCCATGGCCATCCAAGCCTGAAAAGCCTCCTTCTTCAGTCTGATGGCTTCCTTCAAAGCTGGTGTCAAGCAGCGGGTTCTTTGGTTGTCGCCCCAACAGGCATCAATAACCGTCTGACCACAACTCCTAGCAGCCGCTTCCACAGTGGAGGATTTGAACTTGGTCCACTTGGAGTCAAAGTCCATTCCCAACCTCCCCTAGGGTGCAGAAGAAGTTCTTGCTGAGGTGAGAGTTGAAGACTTCCCGGACAGGGTTCTCAACCAGATGTTCCCAATTCACCCTCACTACACGTTTGGGTTTACCGGGTCTGTCCGGCAGCCTCCCCTGCCATCTGATCCAATTCGCCACCAGGTGGTTTTACCCGAGTGTCCAAGACATACGGTTGATTAGATGATATGAGCACAACGTCAATCATTGATCTGCAGCTTGAGGTGCTCTGGTACCAAAATCACAGATGATATCCTTTCCAGGACCCCACCCAGCGACTCCAAGAAGGCCGGATACTCTGAACTGCCTTTTGGTGCATAAGCACAAACCACAGAGCCTTCTTCCCAGTAACTCACAGTAGCAAGGAAGCGACTTTCTCGTTCACCGGGGAAAACCCTAATACTCCAACGCCCAGCCGGGGACTCTTAAGAGTCCCCACAACTGCCCGGCGCCTCTCACTCTGGGTGACTCCAGAAAATAAAAGAGTTCTGCTCCTCTCCGGGACTATGTTCTAGAACCAAAGCTATGCATCAAGGCAAGCCCAACCATGTCTAAATCGTACTACTCCACCTCCCGCACTAGCTCCGGTTCCTTTCCCACCAGAGAAGTTAGGTTACATGTCCCTAGGATCAGTCTACGATGCCAGGGGTCAGCACAACTAGGTCCCCTTCTATGTCTGCCATGGGATTGGCAGTGCATCCGACTCCAATGTCTATCCCTGTAAGTGGTGGGCCCATAGATTAGCGGCCCCGATGCTATTTCTTAGGGCTGTTCCCAACCGGGCCACATGGGTCAAGACACGGCTACCAGACGCTCGCCGACGAGTATCTCCCCCAGGTCTGGCTCCAGGGGATAGTCCCGGTTTCCCTCTTCCAGGCGAGGTGCCACAGTGCCATTGGTTTCACTCCTTTGGGGTCTTTCGGAGTCACGCTTAGTCTGGACCCTCCTCTGGGACCAATATGCCATGGGAGACCCTACCAGGGAATACTGCTCTGACAACACAGCTCCCAGGGTCACAGGGACCCTGAAACCCCTCTACCACATTAAGGTGGCGATTCTCAGAGGGGAACGTTAATGTTGAATGTAATGTTCTACTCCAGGGGTTGTCAACCAACCCTGTTGTCATCGACTATGTAACCATTTTACAGGTCTTCCCCCCTCAAAAACCTCCAACACCAAAGTGAACTGTCTATAGGAGATAACAAAGACTGCACTTACTGCCTTGACTTCATGATGTTGATCAAAAATGTATGTTAGTCTATTGCAAGGTAGTCTCTGGAGTGCCTTATCTCAGCTTGGTTTGGTAACGTTTTCGTTAAATCTCAAATTTTTTATAATAAAAAAACATAGGTCAGAGCATATCACATACTAAAATACAAAATTCTTAACATTGTAGGCAGCATTTTTGCTGCACAGCAAGGTGTTCAATCCCTACCCGACCCATGCGTCTTTCTGTGTGGAGTTAGCATGTTCTCCCCGTGTTAAAGCTGGTTTCCTCCCACCATCCAAAAAACATGCAGGTTAATTGGTGACTCTAAATTGTTCATAGGTGGGTGTGAATGTGTGTGAGTTGTTTTTATGTCCCTATGTGTTGGCCCTGTGATACATGTGTCCATAACTAACAAACTAGCAAAACTATTAACTCTGCTAATTTGATACTAATAGATATATTATCCTTTATAAGATTTTAGAATGTATATATATATATATATATAATGTAATTTGGGGTATTATTAGCCAACCAGGTATGCAGATTTGGCAAGCTTAAGACTTAAAATCTTTCAACAAAACGAGAAATCCCCTATTTGTGATAGGACGGAAAATACAATATATTAATAATAATAATAGTTTATAATAATATAAATCCCGATCTACATCTGTGAATCGTAAATTCATTCATTTGTGAATATTGTTGATAGCAATAAAATTAGCTAGGCCTACTGAAACTAGTTAGTAGCTAATTCGCCCTTGAATAGGATTTAGTTCGGGTAGGCATATACCAGGTTTTAATTTCGGCATTCTGAATTACCGAATTTTTTAAATTCAAACTTAATAGATACAGCAAATTGTGCCACAATGTATATTCACCAGAGAAAGTTACATGTAGCATTTGTCTTACGTTTGCAAAAATAAGCCACAAGAGGGCATTAAGACAAGTTGACTAAAGTAAATGGGTATCGAATGCTGCAAATTGTCGAAAATGTGGCAAAATACGATTTACGGTGTCCCGCCATTTTGACTTAAAGAACGACTAATCGCCTTTCTTTGAGTTTGCACCGCGGTGTAGAGTTTCTCTGCCCTTCTCACAGCCAATTTCTAAATTACTGCTGTTCTTGGAACTCTGTCTGATAAAAGAGAATATAGTGCAGTCATATTCTACATCAACGGCTTCGGCCTGTCGGAGTTGTTAAATATTGAATGATTTCTAAGTCAGGTAAGACAACTTGCGGTTTGTTCGTTAAGACGCACACGAGTCGAGCTGAGGCCTAAATTGAGGGGCGCCTGTGGACTAGCTTGCTAGTTAGCCTGTGATCAGCTTGCCCAATATAATAGTGATCTCGTTTAATGTTTTATTCTATGATTTTAATGTGTAACCTACGTGTAAGGTTAATTTCATAACTACCAATCAAAATTCATAAACTCTGCAATTATAGTTAACGTTAGCTTAAGCTAAAGCATTACAAGTACTTTGCAATCGAAAGGTACGCAACGCGACCGCGATTTGGGCGTTCCCGAAGAATTCACGTCGGATTTGTGTAAGGCAAGACCGCAGTCTCGCATTTCTTTGCGATATAACTAGACTCTAGTTACTAGAGGGTAAACAATCTTGCATGTTGCCCACGTATTCAATTATTCCACTTATTTATTTTATGAGTGGCATTTACTGCAGGTTGCATCACGACCTGAGTGCCTTTATGTCTGGGTTGTAGTGAAATGATTTGTTAAGCAACTATGGAAATAAAATGTACATTAACATGTCAATGTGTTTCTTATGATCGCACATTCAAATGTTTTTTGGAGAAGGAAAAAATAGCGGTCTTCAGATCACTCTCAACATATGACATTAATTTTGTGTGCTACCGATACGATCTCCTGCAAAAGTGACAGTACTTTATGGCACAATGTGCGTCACTAAATCAAGAAAGATGCAATGGTGTAAATTCGCTGATTGTGCCAATTGCTGTGGCCGTGGGAACCCAAACTTCGTCTTTGCAACAGTTCCGGTGTCATTATTCTAGCAAAACTCTTTGCGAGTGAAGAAATGTTTATCTGTATCTCAATCCGTGCGTGCATCAGATTGTGAAATGCGTACAGAGATCTGCAAATGTGTATTCTGAATCTGCGTAATCGGGTTTTTAAGTGTGTATAAAAACATCCGTCAGTATTCGGATTTGCCAGTGTATTTAGAGTTGTGTGTGTGTATGTATGTATGTATGTATGTATGCAAATCTGTAAATACGTATGTGACTACAACTAGCGGGGGTCTCAGTTTTATGTTTTTACACTTGACTTGCTACACTTATGGCTAGGCAGAGATCTTTGTGTGTGGCGATTTAAAACGTCAATCCAAACAACTGAGCTCAAATTAACAGTTAAACGCCCTATCCACTGCACTAATTTTCCCACCATGCTGCCTCAAGTGAAAATGATAGATTTAGCAAATGCAGTTCTAACTCATTAACCAAGGTCCTAGAGATTTAATATTGCACCTTGTAATTCTCTACAATGTCCTTGATTGGTTCCTTTGACCAAGAACCGTAAGTAGCGTTTTCACTATTCAGCAAAAAACACAACTAAAGGGAACAGTTATTTTCCGTACAAGCCACCATCCTTTGCCAGTAGAAGTCTGAAAATAATCGTTTAATACGTAATGAACTGACCGCAACCGATACAGCCTGTCAGAAAATGCAAATTTGTTGTTTTGGGGGTGGTTGAGTTGTAATTTGGTATTTCTTTTTCTTTTGCAGGTTAAACATGACACAGTTTTTACCCCCAAATTTACTGGCCTTGTTTGCCCCTCGAGACCCAATACCCTTTTTGCCCCAGTTGGAAAAGCTACCCCACGAGAAGCATCACAACCAACCGTACTGTGGGATTGCCCCTTTCATCAGGCACTTTGAGGTATGTATTAGCTTCAATGTCTAGTTAAATCCAGATTTTCCATTCTTGCTCTGCCCTTTTTTTCAATCATGTGTTGTTCGATCTAATTATTTGGTTTTAATCTAGGACCCTAGAGACGCTCCACCACCTACAAGGGCAGAGACTCGTGAGGAGAGGTTGGAGAGAAAGGTAACATAAGATTTATTTGCAAAACAACTTTTTAAATATAAATAATTGTTTGATAATTGTTACCCCCAACTGTAGATGGTTGAAAGAGCCAGTCTGCCATTGATGTAGCTTTAGTTTTGTATCATCATACATACTCAAGAAGACTTATAAGCTTTCACTGCTGCAAAATGTTATCCTAAAAAAGTATTGAGTACATTTGGACAAGTGTGAAAGTTGCTGAATACTGTCTGAATGTGCTGTATATAAAAATCTATTTCCAGTAAGTTTTAGTGTTCAGAGGTTGTCTTTCCCATCCGCTACTTTAGTTAAAATCCGTGGTTACTAGGGCTGCATGATTTTGGCTAAAATAAGTGTCCCGATATTTTGTGAAAATTGTTTTCAGGATTATCTCAACATTTTATTTCGGAACATCTAAATGTATTACAATATGAATTTGTATTTATTATAAAATATGTAATATTAAAATGACTGCACACCTGAACCAGGGCTTCAAAACTTTGGTGACAGCGCTGCTACTAGATTTTTGTTGGTGTTTTTCCTATGTATAGAAGCACTTTATGTAGTTAGTGATGTTTCATGTTAATTCAAGATAGTTGTTGCAAAAAAATAATTATGTTGATTACTTATAAAATACCTGAAAAAAAGCTGCCACCAGTTTGTGCTGCTGCCACTGAAACCCCAAGTGGGATCAGCACTACCAGTAGTGTAACATGCAAGTTTGGCGCCCTTCTCCCTGCCTTGGCAAATTTTGCAAACACCAGTCATTTATAGTAGTACCTGTAGTATGCCTATTATCTCCATCATGCAGTAGGCCAACAAAAAACAAATGACTAGTCGGCTAAGCACACCCTCTGTTGGCGACAGTAGAAACAGTCTGTCTATACTGTCCCCTTGTGGGAAAACGCAGATTCTGCTTTTTGTTTGGGGGGAAAAAAAACGTTGTTTCATTGAAGTGAATGACACAGAGAATATTGGCCATTTCATTCTCATATTTCAAGCCAACGTCATAGAACTATGCCCATGGTAGTTTAAAAACTACAATTTTGATTTGTAGAATTGCATTTTACTAAATATATTAATTGATTTGCTTGAGGTAGTTTTAAGAAAATCTAAATTGTTAAATACATTAATGTCGATGACGTTATGAAATTTCAAAAGTGAAGGTTTTACTGTCGTGTTCTGTTGGAGAGGAGCCATTGTCGTTCCCCTCTGTTTAAGTATAAGGGGTGTTCGCATCAAAACTAGCCTAATGAATATAAAATCAATTTAAGCATTGTATATATATATATGAACCCAATTAGTTGATTTTGGCTCTTGCCCCTTCATATTCGATAAAACAGTCTTTTTTTAATTTAATTTTTTATAGAGGCGAGAGAAGATTGAGAGGAGGCAGACTGTGGTTGAGACCGAACTTAAGCTCTGTAAGTATACTTTGTATTGCATTGCCTTGTCTCAAGATTTTGGATCATAAAATTTACTTCTGATTGCCGCTCGGTAGGGGATCCACACAATGACCCCAACGCTCAAGGGGATGCCTTTAAGACATTGTTTGTGGCTCGAGTTGTAAGTATAGACCTTTTGCAAACATTTCCAAATCGGCGATGAGGATTAAAATGCATGTTATTAAGCTTTGCCACCATTGATTTTCTTCTAGAACTACGACACAACAGAGTCCAAGCTTCGCCGTGAGTTTGAGGTCTATGGACCTATCAAACGGGTACGTTTCTCAGGTGAATGGTTGTTTTGTTGTTGCCGTTCTGCCATTTGAATAGTTCTTTACCGACATGTCCATCTTTCAGATTTACATTGTATACAACAAGAGGACTGGGAAGCCACGAGGCTACGCCTTTATCGAATATGAGCACGAGCGGGACATGCACTGTGAGTATTACACTAATGTTTACCTTAATGTTCACACATTGTATAAGAAAGAGGTGTCTGTCTTAATGGCTCAAACTGGCGTTTGAGTAGGATCTCCAAGATTTTGGGGGGGTTTGGCTTAGCACTGTACCATTTGGTATTTGTTGCTATGACATCACTTAAATCTCTACTACCTGTTGATAGGACCAAGTTGTCTTTGGTAAACCTTTCAGGTGAGATGCGAGATTTTGAGATCCCTCAAAAAAGCTGCCGGAAGTACTGAGTCAGCATTTATTTATTTTGTCGGGGTGCTAGATGTATTGGTTCATTTGAATGTTGATTGTGTTCTGGAGTTGAAATGTGTTTTTGTCTTTGGTGCATGATCAAATGACAGTGTGGCTGTGAAGGGGAGTTGGATACTACAATTTCAAACATTCCTTTTTTTTAGTGGTAGTTCTGGAACATGACAGGAAATTGTTGTTCCAGGGCCAAAGTTAAATTGAGAACTTTCAAACATCTCAAACTTTTTCTTTAGTAAACATATCTTTGCCTGCTGCCAAGGGCAGATCATTAGTTGATAGGAGTTGTAACTTCATGGAAGAGCGTGTCGTCTGGTTGAACTCAGCGGTAAGCCTAAGGTCTTTGAATAACCGTTAATCACTGACTTTTACGTTTGTGTATGAGTAAGACATCTGTTCTGAATGTTCAGGAATTCCCTCTCCCTCAACCCTGGTCATGTTGAGCCGATACCCTTTCCTTGAGATGAAAGCACAAATATGGATTTATGTTCCAATATGGATACACCAATACTGATGCCAAATTGTTTTTATTTATAACTAATTTTACTTATTAATTAAATGGGCTAGCCAAGATTGTAAATATTTTTAATAAAAATGCATTGTTAGTGCATCGACTTGAAAGACCCTCTACAAAGCATATTTATTTTAAAGCAATCCTTTTATCCTTAATGTCAATCCTTAATGTTCTACTTATCGATTTATGGTATCTTAGTCCTTATCTACGACTCAGTTTCATTTTTATGTGTGGAGTAAAGTCTATTTACCCATACTGTGCCAACTGATTCTTGGGAAATTAATACTTTTGGGAGAATGTTTTATTCTTATTTATATAAATACATTACATTTAAATATTTATTTGGATGGGGTAAATAATATTATTTAGCACTTGCCAGTGTTTAAATCAAATTAAAACATGTATGCTGATGGCTATTTAGACACCGGGCCTAACAACATTGAGATCTTTTGAGTAATGTGCTTAACACTAGGCTGGCACATTTTTAGGAATTTACAAAATTGATCAATCTCTCACGTTAGTGAACAATCGATCGTTACCTCAATAAATATGCTG